>APFE030335228.1:0-13758 GCA_000404065.3 Pinus taeda | reverse complement strand
TCAAAACTATGGCTTATGGTATCCTAGAGATACAGATCTCACTCTTCATGCTTATACAGATGCAGATTGGGTTGGAAGCGTGGATGACAGAAAGAGCACAAGTGGTGGTGCATTCTTTATGGGTTCCAGATTAGTATCTTAGTTTAGCAAGAAACAAAGTTTGATTGCCTTATCTACAACTGAAGCGGAATGTGTGGCAGCTACATCTTGCTGCACTCAACTCCTTTGGATGATTCAAACCTTGCAAGATTTTTAGATCACTTGTACACCACCTATCTCCATCTTATGTGATAATACAAGTGCAATCAGCATTTCAGAGAACCCAGTCATGCATTCAAAGACCAAGCACATGCCGATCAAGTATCACTTTCTCCGGGAACAAGTGATGGAACAAAAGGTCAAATTGGAGTATGTTCCTTGTAAGGAACAAGTTGCTGAGATTCTCACCAAACCACTTCCTAGGGAAACTTTTGAACATCTTAGACAGAAGCTGGGAGTAGTTGATGCATTATCTTGTTGTTAAACTTATCTGTTTTAGAGAAAAATGGGTGTACACGATTTTCCGGAAGAGGATCTGCGTACATACACCGGTTTGTGCAGAGAAAGTCGCGTACATGGAGGCTTGATGGATATCATAAGGGATAGGCTCTGGTTGAAAAATTGTCTGACATGGGTCTGAAAGAGACCATCTGGCACAGGTTCAGGGGGAGCAGATAAACTTCTAATGATGCATTGTTGGCATTATCTTAGAAGCTTTTGGTTCTATTTCTCAGCTGTTGTTGGTCTCTAGTGGAACAGAGGCAAGGGGAGAATAGAAGGAAATCTTGGTTGCTGATCTAAGTGGTGATTGACAGATGCTGCTGCTATCAGTTATTTGTGACTTTCATAAGTCTTGCTCTACATATTTCGTCTTTATGTCATGTATATATGTTATGGTGTCAAGGTCATGTAACGGCCTATTTTGGTTTCCCCACTATGCCTGGGATGAAGATGTAATGTACTTGGTTGTCATATGTAATTTTCTTATGTATCCCCACTTGGTTGGGTGGATGATCCCCACGTTTTGGGTGATGGATGTATGTATTGAGTCTTTTGATGATAGGAAGGTCTTTTATGATGTATGTGTCATGTTTCTTCTTGAAGAACATCTTTTGTAGATCTTGCATACAGTCAAGGGGAGCATGGTCAGCACAACAGGGCAGAGATTTCAGCATGTACTCAAGGGGAGCACAACCCTTTGCCCTTGATGACAAAGGGGGAGAATGACTTTGAGGATCTTGGGGTTGCCATCAAGTCCAAAGGGGGAGATTGTTGGCATTTTGGCGCTGATTTAGAGCTATGGCACAGGTGTTGTCCTTGATGGCAACTCTCTTTGGTAACAGATCTTAGTTCAGGCTTTCAGAATAAAGGAAAAGACATATACGCATGTTCATCTAGAATAAGACGCGTATACACGCGGGTTAGACGTTACAAAAGAGCGTATATGTTGGAAAACTTACTTTTGGACCGTGGTAGTTAGCCCTTGGTATTTGAAACTATGGTTTTGGACCATGGCATCTCGTCAGATGTGTTGATCCCTAGTATTGTGTCCATGGTATTGGTTTATTATGGTTTTGGACCGTGGTATTGTGGAAGGCCTAAGACTATAAAAGAGGAAGGAGATCATGTGGCAAATAATCATCTCAATTATTATTGAATATCTGAAAAAGTGGTAATCTAGAATACTGGTAATTGGGTTATGGTTAGATTTGGATCTGAATAAAGGAGGAACCCTAGCACAAAGAGAAGGATAAGTTCTATTGATGGGTCATAATATTTAAGCTTGAATGGTAGTATATTTGTATGATTTTGGTCTATTATATGTGGCGCTTGCTTGATCTATAACACTGATAATCTGGGTTAATTAGTGTTTGAATATCTGAAAGTGCGAATTATCCTTTATAGATCTGTACGCAGGTTTAGTGAAGTGAAGATGCGTATACACGTTGGTTCAGTGAATGAAAACAGTGTATATGTAGGTTGTTCCAAACACAGAGGCGTATGCACGCATGCTGCAGGTTATTGAAATAGCGTATATATATTTGAGTTGTGATCTAGCTGCTTCTATTTATTGCTGCTGTGTTCTAGGTTCAGATTCTAGTGTGTGGTTTCTGGTACTATGTTTTGGGTACAGTTTTCAAAGAAGTATCTACTTGATTTAGGTCTATTGGTGAAAAAGAGATTGATTGATGGAGAAATTCTTGATGATTGATTGATGTTCATGAATCCAGTCTGAAAATTTATGAAACATGGTCCCTGGAAGAAAGAGAAGGTTGTAGGCTTCTGTAGGCCAGCACCTACGTACTAGTATATTGGCTAGTGCAAGAGCTAAAGGGGGTTGTTGCTCCCTTCCAGGAGAAGCTGGAGAACAAGAGAGGGTTGTAGCTCTCTGCAGGTTACAGCCTGCGTACTGGTAAAGGACTACACCAGTACATTGTAAAAGAAGTTTCTAATTTAAAAGAAGATAGAGATGAATTGCAGCAGTATTATTTCCAACATTATTGGGATCAGTTTTTGACATCAGTGATCAGCTTCATTGATCTTCTCATATGTGATATTCAGACATGTACTTATTCTATCGTGATCAAATGATTCATTATGTATTTCCAGTCTCCTATAATTGTATACTTAGTGGATCTGCTTGTGCTTGATATGTGAACATGCTTTACTTTCTCTGAGTATGGGTATGCCCACCTTAGACAGTTTTTCTTTCTGAAAATCTGGTGAAGTCCTTCTCAGTTTTTGACAGGTTTCCTTTTCATGTACTTAATACATTTCGGCCATCATGTACCCCTTTTGACCTTATAATATTAGGGGGCATCTTCTATAGCTCCAAATCTCACCCTTGATATTTTTGATGTTGCATTTATGGCCTAGGGCAACCCCTCCTTCCAGACTTGGTCAAAATACTTAAAAAACAATGTTTTAATCCATGTAAGCGACATTACCCTGAGCTAAACACATGTGTACGAGGGTCACTATATACCAAACCCGCGTATATGTCTTAAAACGCTTAAAAAATTAATTCTCCTTAATTTTTGGCAGAGATCATGGGTTTTACCTATTGATTACCTACTGGTTCTCGTGGCCCCAACTATTCCCAACGAATTCCCAACTAAAAAACTACTTTGAGATAAGTATAAAAAGGCTTCAATTGGAAGGCCTTAAGGAGGAGAGAGGAGAGATAATTACTCTGCTAAGATTATCCCTGATCAACTCTGAAGATCCCTGTGCTTCCAGCACTTCCCCCATCATAGGAAACCCTTGTTTCCTTGAGTTTTGATGTCATTTCACTAGTTGAGATATCCTTGTGTGAGTCATGGAAGGAGCCTTTTGAAGTCTTGGGATTGGATGGACGCGGAGGATGGTTCCGCTTGGAGCCAGCAAGAGGAAGATTCAAGTGATATCATTCCTTGCTTTGTTTTAGTTATCCACAATAAAAGAAACATTTGTCTTGTTCCCGAAATCAATCTTCTTCATGCATATGATGTTATTGTTATGGTTTACATATGAATAATTGTTTCAATGTATAATTAACCATCATTCAATAGGTTATGAAGTTGATTTCTATATGATACTTTGTCCATATTTTTCTATGCTTCTTTGAATTGGCTATTTTGTAGGTTCAAGGATTGAGAGGAACTCCAAGAGGGTTTGGACCCTGGCTGTATCTACCCGAACAAAGGACCCCTAGGTGCACCTCTCTTTGCATAGTTTGCTTATTTAAGTATCATGTCTATGTGGAATGCTTGTCTTTTACTGTAGATAACCCCTTGCTCTACTAGGGTGTTGACCCAAAGCCCTAGGGGACTTAGTACCACAACACCAACACGCTCCCATACTACCTCAGGCAAGACTTCAGTCCGCGCTTCATGGATTGATGCCAAAAGGGCTGGTAGTGTGGGATTTGCTTGGCTAAAACACCTTTGAGCTTGGGTCAGGCCCCATTAAGCCAACAACTTGTCTTATGGCATGAAGTGGTGCTACTACCACTAAAAATGGGATTATGAATTTCCTCAGGTAGTTATGAATTTCCTCAGGTAGTGTGATGTTCCAATGAAACTTCTAAGCTCATTAACATTAGTAGGCATCGAGCATTTCATGATGGCCTCCATCTTGGAGGTGTCTATCTTCAATTCCCATCCACAAATCAGATATCCCAAATACACCAGAGACTACCGCGCAAACTCACACTTCTTGAGATTTTCTAGTAGATGATGCTTCTTCAATGTTTCTAGCACCTATGTCAAATGCGAAATATGCTCCTCCCATGTAGTACTATATACCAGTATATCTTACAAATAGACAATAACAAATGAATCTATAAAAGGGCACAGTACATGATTCATTAAACTCATAAATGTAGATGGTTCATTACATAGGTCAAATTTCATAACTAACCACTCATACAAACCTTGCCTAGTTTTGAAGGTGGCCTTCCATGTGTCTTCTTCTTTGACTAGAACCTTGTGTTATCCAAAATTCAAGTCTAGATTGGTGAAATAATTTTATTGTTGTAATTGATCTAGCAAGTCATTTATCCTGGGCAAGGGGTATTTTTTCTCGAGTGCGATTTTATTCAACACCTTGTAATCTATACACATTCGCCAAGTTGCATCCTTCTTCAGTACAATGATGAAGGGTGACCCACATGGTGATGTACTTGGTCGAATGAGATCTTGTTCTAGTAATTGTTGCAATTGTTTTTGTACCACACTTGTTTGTATAACAAACTATGTTTACAACCCAATACTTGACAATGGGGAGTCTGGAAATAGCTAGATCTCATGCTCCACTTCTCTCTTAGTCGGTAGCCTTTTAGGTTCTTAGAACACATCTTTGTATGCCTGTAACAACTCCTCTAATTGTTATTTTTGTTTCTTAGTACACCCCTCTAGGGATGCCTTTCCTCTTATTGACTCCTCTACATACTAACCTTCTTTTATAAACAATAAAACATAATTCTTGTTGAAAATGATCAATTTCTTGGATTCGTTGGCACTTACAAATTTTCGACTTGCCTTTATGCGCGATGATGATGAGTAATTTTCCATCATTGATGAGATGGTACTAGTTAGCTTTCCTCATGAACATTGCATCACATATGTACATGTATGTGCTTCCAAACATGACTCCACATACATCAAGGGGAACCACATCCAGATCTACTTCATCAATAAAATTGGCACTGATAGCAATTCTAATTTTACACTATTCTTTTACCTTCAGCTCTGCATCCTTAGTTACCCATCCCAGTGGATATGGGTTTGGATGATTACGAACCTCCAGCCCCAACTTCTTGAACAGATATGTTGCAATGAGATTCACCTGCGATCCCAAGTGAAAAGGAGCATCAATCTTCATCTTCGTGACTTGTATCTTTACATGTAAGAGTTTGGTCATTTCTTTCTTTTCCTATTGCTGAAGGCTAATCAGATTCACCTACTTCTACACTAACATGTAGATAGTCTTCTAATCAACATTTGAGTTTCTTTCAACTTGGTTGCTTGAATCTGTGGCCATGACATTCTTCTTCCTATGATCTTTCTTCTTGTTCTTCTACTTCAGCTCTGGATGCAACTTCTAGCACTTCTCCTCTATATGGCCATCAATGTTGCAGTAATTCAAATTGTTGCTATGATCTTTGCACTGGTTTATTATGGATGTTGTATTTTTATCTTTTCTTTCCTTTTTCTTCTTCTTCCACTCATTATAAGTTTCTTGTTGCTCCTTCTTCCTCGATCTGCCTGATTGCTCTCTTTTTAAACCTATGTTCTCCAGGTACCATGCCTGTACACAAGCCTCATCCACCATTTTGGGCTTCAACAACATTAGTTTCTCACTCAGATGGTGGTACAGACCCCCAAAATACTTTAGGAGCACATCTGGGTTCTTTGGAGAGATACCCAACATTATAGTCATCTTTCTTAATTCTGTAGTGTACTCCTGCCTGCTTTGGCCTGGATTTTGCCTAAATTAATGCCACTGGATTCACTAATATTCCACATACCCAATGGGATAAAAATATTCCTTAATTAGGGTTTTGAAATCCTCCCACTTAGTCACTGGGGATTTGTTAGTGTCGGTACCTTCATCCCTCCATTAGTGATCAAAATACTCTTGTTGCATTGCATGTTAGGTGTCTCATCTGATGGCAGTGGCATTTTATAAATTTTTCCCTCATGATCTTTACTTGCTAGCCCATTTTTAGGTCATTTATAGTCATTTTTGTCTTTACATCTCCAAAAAGTCATTTTTAGGGTTTTAGGTCTCATTAGGCCTAGGGTTTATCCTCAAGGTCTTGTAAAAGCTCAATAATGGTCAGCAGGCACATGAGGAGGTCAAATAAAGTCTCAACAAGAAAAATTTCAATAATCACATGCTCAGTGATTGATTTTTCCTCAAAACCTTGTTTTGAGGAGAAACAATTTTTTTATTATAGGTTTTATGTACAAAATTTTATGTAATTTCATTTTTCCTATATGTAATAATTTTGAAATGTGGCCCTAGTCACTTTTCCAAGCTCCTACATTTCAGCCCCTGCAAAAGAGTGAAAAAGTCAAAGAATTTAGTCCATCAAAGGCAAAAAACAGTCAAAATGCCAAAACAGAGTTTTAAATTATAACTGAAAGGAAAACATTACAAAGTGGGTTTTTATAAGTGGAAAATTAAAATCATTTATATGTAAAGTCTTTTTCATGTTGAAGAAGTTTATTTGTGTCCAAAAACTGAAAGAGAACAAAATTCAAGTCATTTTTGAGCCGAAGGAGTGAATTTGCAGCCAAACCCTGAAAATTTCGAGGTGCGGTGTACCTGGGTCAAGGCGCGGTGAAATCGGCCAGTTCGGCGGATACAACGTAGGTATTACATTGAAATTGTAACTGGCATGATGCACCAGTGATGCGTGGTGCACCTGTTAGTGGGCGCGACGGACTTGCCCCAAAGCCCAAACTAATTCAAATTACCTCCTCCAAGATTCAAACTTGCAAATTCTTCATTCCACAAGTAAGTTAACATCTCCATATTTCCATTGCAAGGGTTTTCATCAGTTTGCATGGTGTTTCAATAGGTTAAGAAAAAAACCCTAGTTCCTTGTACAGTTGTATTAAGAAAGCTACCTAGGGTTTGCAAAGTTACAGTTTTTACTGTTAAATTCCCATCCTACCATTTTTAGATCCCCTCACTACAATTTAATTCACCCCTTTTCTCTTGCCTTGTTTCACTTACACCTACATATTTCTCCTATCCCCAAAACTAAAAACACTAATCCCTAACCTCACTTCTCCCAAATCATAATTAACATCCTTATTCCCTAAATATAATTCCCCAAACCCTGTCATTCCCAGAAACCCTACAAGCAACATCCCAACCCCTTATTCACATTCCTTATCATATCAAATCCCTGTTATTTAGTAGCGAATACCTAAATACCTATTGTATTTATAAAATATCCTCATACTCATCTAAGAAACATCAAACAATGGCAAACTTGGAGTCAGATTCATCTTCTGATAGAAATGAGGAAACAATAAGTTACTCCTCCAAAGAAATTCATGCACCAAGGAGACCTCACAAGGGTGGAAAACATATCCGGGAGGAGCCCGCTACACTTATTGAGTTGTTGGCTTTCCCAATTGCTATAGCATGCTTCAAACATCAGTCCTGCTATGAATTTTGTGAGATGGTGGAAAGAGTCAAATACCATCATGAGCTGGCTAGATTGTTTGTCCTCCATCTTCACAATGGTCAGGTCAATTTGGCAGGTGTAACATTCACTTTGACACTGGAATCTAAGGCTGAAGCAACATGTATTCCAAATGTGGGTGAGCAATGGAACAAGAGATAGCTGGTGGACAGGGAACATTATGAGCCTTATATCAAGGCTGGTTTTCAGAGGCAAATTAGTAGGTTTTTCCCTTTCAGGTATCTTCAGGACACATATGCTCCATTGATGAAGCTCATAATTAAATATTTCAGTTGTGAAAGTAGATTTTCTCGCCTGTACGCCTACCACATCAGATTATTAATGCATTTCACTAGGGTGAGGATGATGAACCTCCCCTATTTCATATGCATGAATATCAATAAAATGACCACATTAGTGCAAAGGAAACCTCCTCATCAGTAGTATAACAACATCTATCACTTTGCATTAATCAAGATTGTGGTTTTGCATCAGCTTAGTTTAATGAATGTTTCATGGGAGGATTTCATTTCACATGAGGTCTTCACAGGCTCTCAAGTACCCCCACTAGTTTTTCATGAGGCAGGAGAGCCTTCACATCAGCAAGAGATGCATGAGACTCAAACAACCAGTGTGTCAGTGTTTTTCACTTATCAAAAGGGCATAAGGAGATTGTTTGCAGTAGCAAAACGAGTACTATCTGCACCCGGGGTGGAAGGGGTATTGTTTCCTTCAACAAAAAAGCAGGTATAGGACAAGGGTAAGCAGCCATTGCATGATGAGGGACCTTCAGAGGGTCAAGAGAGAGATTTCATTCTCATTCAGGATGATGACATCGATTTCGGCTCCCAAAGCTCAAAGCTCAAGGAGATCATTCAGGAACATCAAGCTAACTTTCATGACTTGTATCTCAACCTGGAAAGAGCCAAGTGGATAATAAACTATCTTGATCAGAGGAACAAACAGCTAGAGGATCAGTGAACCATCATGGAGCTCCAAAACATAAGAGAAAGCTGACAAGCTGCCAAGAGGAGGAATGTCAAGTTGACACCACTTGAACAAGAAATTGATGCTGATCGTGAATCTTGGCTTGAGAGGGTAAACATGCATTTGGAAAACATGTTGGAGAAGGCCAAAAAAGAAAAAAATATGTTGAGGCACATGGCCTATCACTATTTGGCGAGAAACAAAGTTTGCAAAGCAAGAATTAGGATTTTGAAGGCTAAGTTGAGGAAAGCTTTGAGGAAGAGGAAGGAGCAAGACAAGCTCCAGATTTTGGCTGAGGCTTCCTTAGCTCAATATAGCACTTGATGCAAGACACTAAGCCCAAATTTCAAGAAATTTGGGATATGTTTTGCCAATTTTGAATTTTTGGAGCAAAACACAGGTTTTGTTGACTGATGCATTGTGGCACTTGGCATGCGCTTTTGCTAGGGTCCTCCTTTGGAGGAAAACTCAGAATTTTTGGATTCCTCAGGAAACAATATGAATTATCACAAATTTCCAAGAAATTTTGTCAAGTTTTGAACTTCCAAAAGGTTCAAAAACTCCTCAAAAATTCCCTTTCTGCCTCTTTTTGGCCACACAGGAAGTAGTGTTGGGAGAACTCATTTTTGGAGGGGCAAATGGAATTCAAATGTAGATATTAAAATTGTTCTAGAAAGTGGAAAAACCTACATTTCCAATAAGCCCACGTGGAGAACATTTGGTGCATGGGAAGGCCTCCAAAATCTGCTGCAAAAAAGCATTATGCACAGGGACAGAGGCGCAATGCACAGGATGGAAAATTGACTTTTTTGCCCAAAAACTCTACTTTTCACCTAGTTTCTTCTTAGTTTGACTTTTATCTCTCTCATAGTCAAACTCATGATGTAATTTGATGTAATTTGATGGAATTTGATGTAAATATGCTAAAATTTCACTCATGGAGGGAGATACATCATGAAAAGGTAGTTTTGAACTGAATGGGTTAGTTTCCTAAATTTTAGAGGCAAGTTGTTCCACTACCTACTTTTCAGTTCTTAGTTTAGATATTGTTGAAAAAACTCCTAAATTCATGAATTCGACCCTTAAGGCCTAGCATGAGTTGTTTTTTGTCTATATCTAGTACTTTTTCAGTCATTTGTGAAGGTTGGACTTTTGTGAAAGCTTTGAGTAGCATTGTACTTTTATCTCTGCAGTTTGGCAAAGGAATAGACCAGGGTTTGCAGCCTTTTGTGGAATTCTTGTGGAAAATTGATTTGGTATAGTGTATTCTTCTGTAATTCAAGTTTTAGATGTGTTTACGTATGCCATTTTCTCTCTTTTTCAGTTGAACTAAATGAATCAAGGATAAAGGTAGAAATCACTGAAATTGCAATGCTCTACCTAGGGTTTGTTTGGTTATTTATGTTTTCTACTGTTTGAAGAGGATCCATGAAACTCTCATGCCCTCTGTTGGACACCTAATCCTAAAGGGTTAGCGTGGAAGCCGAATGGACAAAGCAGTCCAAGGGACCTTGGGATGTGAATCCCAACGGTCACCATATTGTACTATAAATGTACATCTTTTGTGAATAAAAACAGTACTGAATGATTTATCTTTCCTATTGTTTTCCTATTTGTTCTCCCTCACCATGTCTGTTTAACATGGTATCAGAGCCATGATGTGTGGCCTGTGTAGTTACCTTGAATAGTGCTGGCCTGTTTAAATCTGTCGTGCCTGCATACCTGCTCCTCTGTCCCACACCTGAAGCTGCATACCTGCTCCTCCATATAATTAGCTGCCTGCATGCGCTCTGTCCTTCCAGCACTGCACTGTCTCTGCCATAACTGAAAAATGCTGCCTGACAATTAAACGCTACCTGACAATTCATGATTATTCTCATCTGCGTTACTGGCTGTCCTGACAGGGTACTGAACAGTCAGACCATGTACAGTTGAATGCCTTCATTGGAAATGCTGTGCGTTTGAGTTTGAATTTGCATTTGCGTTGCCCGCTTGTGAAAAATTTCTGCCACATATACTCCATCTGAAATAAATATTAACCTGCGATTGATCCCAGTTGCGGACATACGGAGAGAATTCGAATTCGCCCTCATGCCCAGAAGCTACAGGAAAGCGAAAGCGAGAATGAACCATTTCCTTGGGTGACTTCGAAGTGATTTGCTTAAACCGAAAGAACCACGGCACCATTGGACTCTGATTTAATGAACTACGCAGGGAATGTTTTTTTCGTTGGGCCCTGCTGATTCTTCATGTTGACTAGAATCCCAGAAAAACAGTTTGTGGGTTTCAATGTCCGTAGCGTGATTTGATTGCAAATTTGCTTTGCATTTTGGTGTAAGGTTGATCGCTATTTTGAACATCTATCTACCGGGAATAATGAAAGGATTTTGTGGCATGTATCGGGCTCTATTGACCTCTCCATCGTGATTTATTTGCTGTATTACTTGTACCTTGCCATTAGCGCAGCCGAGCCCTCCAATCTCCCCACGCTCGTCGTCATACTGCCTGGCGTCATTCTCTGCATCCTCTAGCGGGAGTTGAACTTGGGCCAGCATCAGATAGTTGGGCTCGTTGTCGGAAGTATGAGTCCCCGTATCATTTTCTGAATGGAATAATCTTTTCTAGGGGGCTCTTCGAGGTCCGGGAGCCACTGTACAGTGAGTGAAGGCCATTCGAGGGCGTGCGTTATCACCAGATCGTAAAGAAACGGTGTATTTTTCTTCCAGATTTTGTACTCTTTGTTCACCAGGCGCTCCTCCATCTCGCCGCGGAATTCTTCTTCGTCCTTCGCCATGATCGGAAGCTCCTAACTGGGGTTTTCCCGCCAAGGGTTTTGGCTCAGAGTAACTGGATTTGGCAACCCCGTGAATATTTATTAATTCTTCCGCGTGCAATCTGATGCCACCGTCGACTTTCTACACACGTGATGCTGCAGACCAATCGGCTGTAGCACGGCTTACGCTTTTGCCCGTGTTGATTCATTCTTACTTTTCCCTCTTCCAAAGCATATATATATTTATGTATATATCAACATTCATATACACACCATTTATATTGAGATTGTCCGTGTGATTTTTCCTATGCAATGGTAGATCTGATAGAACTGATATAAACATAAGAATGGTGGTTAAATAAGATGTTTAGTTTAGACTTGCATATCTGAATATGCACGATGATGCCCAGTCTCCTTCTGCAAGTCAAATTGTTTCCTCTTCGAAAGAAGACAATGGCATGAAAAGATAAGGGTTTGAGTCTTTTGTAGACCAGAGACTGCCTCTCGTAGGTTTGACCGATGCTTTGAGTACTTCTTCTGATTGCAGTAGGCCGACAACTCAAGCTGCACCTATGCTATGAAAATTTCTTGAAGAAAAAAAATTTGCTGACCGACATGTCTGTTTAAGGGCGTTGTTTTGGAGACAGTCACACCCATTCCATATGATGTTTTGAAGGATGTTTGAGGGCGCTGTTTTGGAGTATGATGTTTTGAAGGATGGATACTAAGGTTTTAGAAAAGTAAGTGGGTTTGGTTCTTTAATGGTAATGACTATCTATGAGATTTTTTATCTGAATGGATTTAATTTTTTTCCCAATGAGTACACAAAAGAAGGGTTTTGTGTACCTTTCAAAGTATTATGACTTGTGCCAAGTTTAACAAAGTTTGATTAAATGGTAAGAAGTGTTAAGAAGGCAAAATTGAAGGCATGGTGTTATAATTACTGAAGTTTTTTTGATTTGAAAGTGAAGGAGTATTTTGGAAGATCCAATTTAAAGATGCAGCTTGTTGAATTTACTTGTGCAGTTAGTGCAACAAACAAATTTGTTTTTCTCAACAGATTTTAATGAGAAGATTGCTTTAATTGTTGGGGTGATATCACCATTTTATGCACCAGATTGTCTGCTATTGGTTGCAAGCATTGTGATTATTTAGGGTACATTTTCATTTCAAAACAAGTTTCTAGTGGTGCATTTCTATTGAGAAAAATGACTACAATTACTGAAGTATTAGAGTTCATGAAAACTCTTACACAATCCACTGTTAATGACACATTACAAATCAACAAAGGCTCTCTCTCAAGAATTCAGACATGTCTACAATATGCACAAGAAAAAGATTGATTTTGCAGCTTGATCACACTACAGCAAGAGAGAATTTAGCGAATGGAGTCATCTTTCTGAACCTTGTTTCTGTTCAGAAGACTTGGAAACAGACTCCCATAACCAAGCAGCAATAATGTTCCTTTCATTAAACAACAGCAAGGTACACTGCAGATTTGCAGAATTCCAATCGCACTTCCCAAGCCCATCTCAGACTGGAACCAGCTTTCCACAACAAGCACAGACCGGTCTGATGACAAGGACTTGTCCTTTCATTTATTCCAGACTACTCAAAACCCATTCAGTTTCAGGAGTCGAAGTGCTGGTTCTATGACAGTTCACCTGCTCCTCATGACAGTTCAGCCTCATGCTGTTCCAGACTCTGCTGCTCCTCTTCCACAGCAACAACAACAACAACAACAGACGGTGAATGAAAATCAAAACACTTTATCGAGTTGGCCATTCTGAAAGACACTGTTTGATCTTCATCCATAAAGCCTCCATAAACCAGTCATTTTCACACAGATGCTCAGCAACCAAATACGTCCTGCAAGAACAAAGATTCATCTAGAGGACGTTCTTGCATTGGCATCAACAGCCAAGAAGGAATATTCCAAACACATTCAGAACTTGTTCCAGAATATTGAACAGCCTTGCAGTTGAGTTTTCTCCATCTTCTCACCTTGTATCTGACAGGGGGGGAAATGATGGTCATCTACAAGCTTCAAAGCCACATCAAGCGAGCCTGAGCCACAACCCGCCACACCAGTTTCAGAGTTGTAGCCAGAGACAAAGATGCCTGAACATGCCTTCAGTTGGCGATGTGGGATACTTCCTCTAGCAGAAGACATACAGCTTCTTGCCAGTTTTGGAAGAGTTCCGGAAACAAAATTGAGAACACTTCCTCTAGCAGAAGACTTACAGCTTCTTGCCAGTTTTGGAAGAGTTCCAGG
>APFE030335227.1:28719-50021 GCA_000404065.3 Pinus taeda | reverse complement strand
CATACAAACAATTATCCTTAAAACAGAAAGGAAAAAACAAATTGGCACCAAAGTTTTATGGACCTTATCAGATCAACAAAAAAATTAGCCAAGTTGCATATGGTTTAAGCCTTCCAAAGACAAGTCGTGTTCACAATGTCTTCCACGTATCTTGCCTTAAAAGGGCCCTAGGTAACAATCAAACATCGCAAACAACACTTCCATCCCTAGATGATGAGGGAAGAGTCATTTTAGAACCAGAAGGTATTTTGTCTACTAGAGAAAGAAAGCTTCGTTATCGTACTATCAAGGAATATCTGATAAAGTGGAAGGACTTGCCCGAAGAAGAAGCTTCTTGGGAGAATGAAGCATTTTGTCAACAACATTCGTCATTACGTATGCTTTGAGGACAAAGCATTCTTTCGAGAGGAAGGCAATGTTATGAAAAAATTAGTTAATATTAGGTTTATTATTTAATTTAGGTTTAGTTAGGCGAAAGGGCACGATCATAAGATCATGCCCTTTCCCAAAGGGTGTCCATGGCGGTATTTAAGCCAGGAGCCCCATTGTAATCAGACATCATCTATCTATTCATTTATTAATAAAGTATTTTTATATACATTTCTGTTATCCAGAAGTATTTATGCTCCAACTGAGCATAAAAGAAAATCTTAATGTTTTTTTTTTAATTATACATGAGAATGTAGGAGCGTGGAGAGGCTCGATGGCAGCAGGAGAGCGAGGTGAAGATTTACACAGGTGGAGGCTGCAATGAGGAGTGGATGGGCAAATCAGCAATGAGACAATATGCTGTTTTGTTTTTTTTCTTTTTTTGTGAAGGTTGACGGAGGATGAAGAAGGGACAAGGCTGCGTGGGAACTTGACGAAGGAGATGACAACAACGAATATGGACAGGGGCGAGAATTAGGGTTTGAATGGCAGCGTTAGGGAAGAGCTGAGCATTTGGAGCTACAACTATGGATTGAGGGAAAGAGAAATGAGGCAGTGTACAAGTGCGTGGGTCTCGAATAGGCAGAATGCTAGAGCAAGGATGCAAGGCAAGGCTACAGCGGCCTAAATTTTTTTTTTTCGAAATTTCTCTGTAATCAAAATGAAACCTGTAGACAACAAATCTGAAGAAACCGATCAGAAAACAAATGGCCGAAAAACCCTTTTAAAAATTTCCAGGCTCGTAAAATTTTGAATTAGCTGCTTTAGATTGTTTGATGAAAACCCTGCAAAATTTTCCAGATATGAAGTAAATATTCCTACCAGCATTGAACCTGAGGCGAGATCTTACCCTCTAGGGCCTAGATCTTGCTTCAGATAAAATGTTTTCTTCTGATTTGCAACCTGCAATAACAAAAACCGAACACCTAGAAATAAAATGTGCAAGAAACAAAACTAAAAACCCTAAAACCAGCTAAATAATTACAATATTCACAGTTTAAAGGCTCTAAATAGCTAGATTTGTCAATATGCCACAGAAATATTTTTTAAGATTTTGAATATAAGATAACGTGCTTCAGAAAACCCTTCATGCATTCACCAGAAAATTACAAATGATAAGCCTGGAATCAAAACTGGCTGGGCTCTTCAGAAAATTCAATCCAGGAATTGGTTGGTTCAATCGAGAACTTCCCCGAACTCCCGGTAATCTAAAAAAAAAAAGGATTTCCTGCACAACTTAATTCAACCATGAACAAAGAGAGAGAAAACGATACTAAAATCCAGATCTAATGGAGATACCTACCATCATCTTAAAAATTTTGCTACCATTCAAACCCTAACGACTAAACAAGATACATGTGTTTAAAATCACTTTACATCAAGCTATCATCAATGGATGAAAATAAATTTATGCAGAAAAATAAAACATCTTACAACATTTCCGAAAGAGTAACACCAGCAAGATTTCAATCCCAAAGTCTTACTTTATTGCACAAAAAAAAATGACTACAAGAGAGCTTTCTTTAGCACAAGACTCACAGATCGAATGATCTCAAATGACCCCTGACACCCTATTTAAAGAAAAAAATCCCAACGGCTAGTTCGAGTGATCTATGTCAAAGTGATCTCGACTGTCGATGAGGATCAAAATCCCTTTTAATCTCATACGTCAAAATTTTAAATGCATTTTAATATATTAAAGATTAAAATTTTGCATTTACTTCCTCAAAACTTTGACTGATTATTTTTTATTTCATTTTATGTAAATTTATTTATTATTTTTTTTTTATTTTTTTTTTTAATTTATTATTATTTATTATTATATTATATTTATTATTTTATTTATTTTTTGGTTTTGGACCCTCGAACCTAGCCTTTGGGAAAAACACCTAGGACCTAGGACCTATGAGGGGATAAAACATTTTCTAACCCTCAAGACACTTTACATCATGATTTTACATTTTTACATCTCAAGGGGGGAAAACCCATTTGACATAGACCCTCATAGACCACCCAGTTCTGTGACACAAATATAATCTAGTAGATCAAGCAATTTGTAATATCCTAACCAAATAGTTAGGATTATTTCCAAATTACTTTTACATAGACTCGAAGCACACTAGGATTCCCCTAAGATTCTAATGACAAAATCCATTTCGGCTTTGGGGCTAGGTTGAAGGAAAACTCTGCCGATCATGGATCGGTGAGACAAAAAACCTTCCGGAACGTAGATTATCACTAGAAAATTAGGTTTGCCTAGGAAATTTACATACATGACTTAGATTTGCTAAGATTATTTACAATTTACACATGCAGACTGGGTTTACAACATGACATGATCGGGCTGATGATGACAGTCGAATGGCATGGACACGTCGATCAAGCGCTATCCCTTTTGCGAAAAAGGGGGTGTACTGCTATGTGTAGTTGACACGCAGTGGTCAACAGAGCTATTAGTCAAGGCCTTGCTATGTGACAATGTTGGTTATAATAATGCTATACAGATGGATCATGAGTCCGACTCTTCTTATGGGATCTCTTCAGTATTGAGAATAGCCATGTACCATTTATGAATACATCCCTAGTTAAGAGGGAGTGTTGAAGAAAGCGTAACTAGGTTCGGTCTTCATAAATTTAAAATGTACTTTTGATTCTTGTATTTTGTAAAAGAAAGAAAAATGACTATTATTATTATTGAGCTTGGGTTTCTTGCCCAAGAAATTTGTTTTATAGGTCAAGCACCAATTGAAAGTACTTCTAGGGTTGTCCTAGGTCAAGAAGTCGAATGGGGACATTGTCATAATATGAAGACCCCATCGGGCATCTTGTAAATTGTAAAAAGAATTATTTTTGTATTTTATTGAGCCTTCTAAGACCAAGTCGGCCTAGAAGTTGGAATACATACCCCTGGAAGACCTATATATAGGAGACAATACAACCTCATTTGGACACATTCGTTCCTCTGTCTCTCATGCGAAGGAAGAGGCAGAAAAGGGTAGCGAAGAAGGCAGAAGAAGGAGAAGAAGTGTTTTTGGGTTCTTCTCTCTCTCTTTCTCTTTACACATGCGATAAGAGGGTTGAAATTTTGCAGCTTTTCGCTAGGGTTTCTGCTGCTTGGCTAGGGTTTCATTATGAGGGTTCGATCTGATAAAAAAGGGCTGAAGGAAGGGCCAACAAAGTCCCCTTCTAGATCCAAAAGACAAATTAGGTCAAGCAAGGCAGCTGGAGGCAAAGAAGAAGCAGTTTTAGTCCACAAGTGCAAAGTAGCAGTTGCTGTCAGGGGCCAAAGTTACAAATTTGTAGTTAGGGCTGAAAATCTGTGGCTGGAGGTCGAAGAAGTGTTGCCAGAAATGATTCTGCTAGGTTTGGAAAGCAGTAAAGCAAGCACATTATTGAGAAGTTGATCTTGGTCTTGGAAGGGCTTCAGTGTTGATCAAAGGTCTTGGTATTCGTCAATAAAGAATCTATAACAAGAGATTGAAGGGTTTTTCTCTCAAAAGGAGAGGTTTTGCCCTGGCTTGGAGCATACATCTTATGTACTTGTATCTTGTTGATCTGCTTGTTTTGGTAATTGTTTGATGATTGAAGAACACACTATAATAATAATAATAAGAAGATAATCCTAATAAGTAAAAAGACATCAGAAGCAGTTATCATAGTTAGAAGAATCATTAATGTCATCTTGCCCTAGATTCTTCAACAATCAACATCCTGAATGCAGATTGACACATTTCCCAAAAATATCCATTGTCAAGGGTCTTCATCTTTTTCCATCTCCTATCAGAGCCTTCATATCTTTCTGGGAGATATTATAGTCAAATTTTTCAATAGAGAGAAGATTGCCTTTCGATCTAACCTGCCTTAGATTTGAAGAGCTTCCACTTTGGTGATGTATGAGTGATGATCTTAGAAGTGCTACTAGGGTTTCAATTTTTCTTCCTGCTTCTTCTTTGAAGATAATTTCAAGAATCTTGCTAGAGTATATTTCTTCGTCTGGGGTTTTGAAGATCTTGACGTTAGTGGCCTTTGAATTTGCTATGATCCTTCTTCCACTGCTTGATCTCTTCTTTGAAGCTCAATTCTCGTGTGTCTACTTGATTTGAATGCGCCTTCTTGACTTCAACACCTAAGCTCTAAACCATGTTGAGAAATCTAGGGCATGAATAGTTAAAAGATTTCTTTGCTTGATAATTGCTTGTGATGTACTTTTACTTCTTTATCTTATAGTCTTTTCTTCGTTATGTTAATATTGTGTTCTTTTCATGAAGACAATTATCAATATGCACAATAAAAGACAAGTGACACAGTATGTGGGCTTGTCAGTCAGAGCCAAAACCTCTCACCTCTTAAGAGGAAAACCCAATCATAATTCTTCTTCTAGATCTTCAATTGATGAGTACCAAGACCATGTCATAGACCCTTGACTCTAGTATCCTCCCAAGAACCTTGTCACTATCCTTGTTGCTCCACCTCTTCCCTTTCTCGACTTTCTTCTTTATCTTGAACTGTTCTCTTTGGTTCCTTCTAGAGAAACTCGGTCTCTATTCTTCACACTGCTCCTTCTCGGCTTCCTCTAGATAATTTCAGTCTCTAGGCATTCATTGGTATCCTCTAGAGAAACTCGATCTCTAGATCTCTATCTGGGTCACCCAGAAGAATCCTTCCTTTGTTGCTTGAGAAGAAACCTCTCCTTCGCTTGCCCAAAATAAACCTCTTCTTCGCTTGCCCAAAAGAAACTCTTTATCACTTCTTCGCACTTCTTCTTGACCTCTTCTTCACGCTTCTACTTAATCGAATACAAGTCGATTTACTTGCTTTCAAGTCAGGCCGAGTTAGGATTCATATACACCTCACCTCATGTTCTTTGGGCCGACATGAACACTAGAGGTTAGGTTGACTTTTTCTAGCATGTTCTTCCATCGTTGTAGGTCGACTTGAAGAGGACAGGTGACAAGGTCTTGGAGGATACTTTACAAGTCAAGTTTGACTCTGTACAAGGTGTAATATCACTTCATTACATGACAATGCCTCTACCATTTTATGACTAGATGACAAATAATTCCTAAAGACTCTCAATGGGAATCTTGACTCAAAAACAAAATCTCTTGCTCATGAAACCCATGAAGCAAGTCAATATAATTACATGTCATTATGAAGACTGAACCTAGTCACACTTTTCAACACTCCCTCTTAACTAGGAAGGTATTCATGATGGTACTTGGAATTTCTCATTCTGAAGAATTTCTCATAAGAAGAATTCGGATTGGTAGCTCATTTGTATAGCATCATATCAACCAACATTATTACATAGCGAGGCCTTGACTAACAACTCCTTATTTCCACAAGATCTGAGCTCAATGCTAGTGAGACCAATGATTTATAGACGCTCTCATCATTGTCTCTCTTGGAACATCCCCTACCCAGGTACTTAGGGTGTGTTCCATGAGGACTATTCTTATCTTGGACTCCTCAACCCTCAATGAATATCGGTTCTCCATGACTACTCTTCATCCTCAAAGAGTATCGGATGCCAAATGATTACCCAATCCTCCATTCTGTCTTCCAAGGTGAAGATTAGAATGACATGTCTATCTCTCCCTCTCAAATCGGGAGGACGTATTCCAATAAAGGAATGTACTCATTCCTATAAAAGGAATGTACCTAAGCTCCCTCTAGCTTAGGAATTTGCAAGTTTCTTCCAAGTAAGAAACTTCTTTCTGGGCTCCCTCTCAACTAGGGACCTATAACAGGTCGGAGATCATGGAACAAACAACTGCTTGAAGAACTATATCCTTCGATGTCATTTATTCTTCGTCATGGAGTCTTCATCTTTTGGGGATTTCTTCATAGGGCACATACCATCCATCACTTTCATTCGTAAGTTAGTCATGTCCTCATTTCATCAAAAAGTGATCCATCGGTTTTCCATCTGGCTTTGCTTCATGTCATGCTGCTTTCTTTATGCCATATTTTATGGAAGGATCTTACCTCCTTCTATATGGTCCTTTTGGAAGTCATCCACAAATTTCCCTTTGGCAGTCCTTTGTGATGACCTTTCATCGTGACATTTTTTTGTAGGTAGCAACATCCTAAATGTAGATTGACACATTTCCAAAGACATCCATTGTTAAGGGTCTTCATTTTTTTTGTCTCCTATCAGAGTCTTCATATCTTTCTGGGAGATATTCTAGTCAAATTTTTCTTGGACTTCGGATGTTGAATGCCTTCTACCTTTGTTGCATATTTTCATGATCTCTTCCTTTCTTTTCACACTTTATCCCCAGGAGCTTCCAATCGGAGTTCCTCAATTGTGGTAAGCTTTCCTCATGATTCATGTGAGAACATATTTTGTTGATTTCATCTAGTGCGACTTATGCTTTTCTGCAATCTTTTAGAGGAGGAGATCCTTTCTTCTTTTGATCATATTTCCAAAGATGGAAATAGCGATCCATATTATTTGCAACCATATGACATGACTTTCATAATATCTTATGTAAGCATACATACCTCATCTTTCCTTTTGGTCATCTAGACTTCCTGTAGCAGCTTCATGAAAGAAATTTGTCCTTTATACCTACTTCTTTGTTATGTCATCATACCATCATCCCTTGAATCCCACGAGTTGGAATTCCTAATGAAACTCTTGCTTTCCTTTTAGATTGGAGAATCCTTTGATGAGGATTCCATCAACAAATGTTTCCTTGACTATTCGTATGATGATCCTAATCGATGATGACCTCTACTTCTTTCTATAAGTATCACTTGAGATTTCAATGAGGTTTCCAAGGGCCCTTATTCTTTGTAATCAATAGAATTTATTCCAGACATTCTTCTTGCTTCCCATGTCAAGAGCTCTTACTTCTAAAGCTTCTATCACGATGCTACTTTCTAATCTGATGCATCCTATATTATTTACATTGCTTCCTATCTATAAATTACAAGTGAAAAGTACCTACTCGTGAAGAAGATCATCACAATCATAGTAGAGGTCTTTCTGCTTCTTCCTTCGTAAGTTTCTTTGTCTCAGGTTCTTTCACTTCCTCAGTAATATGGGCTTCTTCCCTGTCCCTCTTGCTTTTAGGACAATCTCTTCTATAGTGCCTGTTGTGGCTAAAACCTACATATGCAACACAAATGAAACATAATACAGAGAAAGCCCCCTAGAGACAACGTTGGATCGCTGACAAGACTAGTGCCTAGGGTCATCCAGATTAGTGTGTCTCCAATGACTTTTGAATAAGAAGAGACATCACCTATGTTTAAAACATGAACACGAGAGAGTGGTTCTTCTTGCCAAATATGTAAGCCGATGATATAAGCCTTGATACACAGAAGTAGATTTCATAAATAAAACAAGATTGTGGAGGCCTTGCCCTTCAAAACTTCACACTTTAATCAAATTGTTTTGAAGTAAATGATAACAGACAAAGTGAGGAAAGCAACTTAGAATTACGGAGCTTACAACACCAAGAAATTCGTACACATAGCATGAGCCTGGAACCATAAAGTTGATCTACTTTTTGAGTTAAAAAAAGAGTGCTGAATAGACAATAGAAGTAAGATGACTTCACATCATACAATGTTGCAAATGTAATTTCGAACCCTCAAACAAGCATGTGCATTTAAAGAAATACAAATGAATATGCAGGAGAATTTAAAGACATTATAGTGCTTATTGATGCATGAATAGGGGGACTGAGGAGAAAACATACAAGTATTTGACAGGACAAACAAGCTGCAAAGTTCAGAAGGAGGATTCACCACCAATTTGTGGTATTCTAAAGATCTATAAGCTATCACAGAAGTTACAGAATCGACCCTTTTCTCTCCGGATTTTCGAACCCTTTTACAATATCAAGACCCCCTATTTATAAGAAAGGGAGGATCAAGGTATTAATGCTATGTTACCAGGATTCAGATACGGATACAGATTCTTATCCAGATCCGGATCCGGTAGTTTTTTTAAAATCCAAGATCCGGATATGCAAGGATATGTCACGTACAAAAGAAAAATATAATAATATTTTTAAAATTTTAAAAAACACTTTAGAGCTAAAAAATCAAATACTCCATGAAACCATCAAACACTTTTAGAACACTGAATGATAAGTATGAAGATTGAAACATTGAAATGACGCATCCTCCCTCATACAAAGTAACAAAAAGGATCATAATATCATAAATGATAATAGTAAATACATTTACATATCCTCAAATGGATCTATATCTTCTGCATATTGCAACTCTACATCATGAATAGATGATGGAGGTCCTGGAATGTAGGAAGTTGCATTAGTAGGCTAGACTGGTGGTGGAACAATATCCTCAAGTAGGTTGAGGTGAGTCATGGCATTTAGTGTTAGGTTCAAGTCAGAGATCTCGAGCTCCACATCCCACAACCTACTCAGACCTTTTTTATAGTTTGGTTCAACATGTGATAGAAAACAAAATGGGAATGAACATAAACAAGATCCTCAGCCTTTGTCGCTCCCAACCTATTTCGCTTCACTGAATGGATGAAACCACATGTACTCCAATTCCTCTCAGCTGATGAGGAACTAGCAACCTGTGATAACAACCTGGTGGCTAGAGTAGAGAGATGAATGCTATCCCGACCATTGAAGCCCCACCAAGTAATAGGATCATGATGCCCTTGATTATCCATAACTATTGGATCTGAAAAGCTACTAGTAGACTGTACAAACCCTCTAATTCTTGGCGGACTTCCATTGCAACTTCCATATCTCTATAAATTTTCCTCAAAGTTGTCTTGTATCTTTGTACCACTTCAAAATCTTTGTTTGGTGCTGTTCTACCAGGAAAAGACAAAATTTTAGAATGATAGTATTGAGGGTGCAATGCATATGCAAAAGGTGTAATGGTGTGGTCATTTTGTTCCACCTTTCTCTAATTATGTCCTTCACTAAATAATAGAATGTTTCATAAGGGTCATTTTCACTTGCCCTAATAATTTCCCTTATCCTCTCCAACATACTATTGATGTTTTCATAAACTTCCCCCAAGCAAGGTGTATCTGTATCAAATGCTCTGATCAAGGTCAAGATTGGTTCAGTGAACCATAGAAGGTATTGGACCTTGTCCCACCATGCATTATCAAGAATGATGGACTTGATTTTTTTGACCTCTATCAGAAGTGGAAGTCTTCCATGATTCCCAAAGAGGGTCAATGACCATTGCTTGTAGTGCTTGTCTCACCTCCACAAGTCTCTTTATGACAAGAGTGTGGGAGGCAAAACGAGTTTCAACATCTACAAGTTTCAAAAAGTCAAATCTCAAATGAGAAACCATATATAAATTTGTAATTAAAAATAACAATTTTCAATACAAATAACATTGATTAAAAAAAGTACCTTCAGTAGCTCGAACTTTGCAAAACCCTGATAAATGGCTTGGGACATTGAATGATTTGTTATGAACATTTGGATTTCTATTGATGTTACATATATTTCATTAATCCATTTAATCTTACCAATCTTGGCAAGCATAAGGTTCAATGAATGTACTGCACATGGAGTTCAAAAGATGTGATCATATCGACCCTCCACAATCAAACCTGCAACTTTACAAACCTGTGCGTTGTACGTAATGACTTGGACAACATTATGTGGCCCCACTCTTTCTATTGCATCAATCAGAATTGTGGATATGAAAGATGCATCTTTCTCTATTCCACTACAATCAACAGCCTTAAAAAACATTGCCCCTTAGGGGCATACTGCAACAACATTAATTAATGGATGTTTTCTTTGGTCTCTCCATCCATTAGAAACGATGGACACCCCTGTTTCTGCCCATGTATCCCGGATTCCCTGTAGTTGTTTATCCACATATTGTCTCTCTGATGCCAACAAAGTAGTGTTGACCTTTTCATATCCAGGGCTTTTGTACCCTTTTGGCGCTTCATTAACTGTCTTAATCATTTGTTGCCAATAAGGGGAACGCACCAAATTGAATGCTAGCCCATTTCCATAGATGCAACGAGCTACATGTTCATCGGCTATGTCTCTACCTTGATTATTGAATGCTGCTTCAAGCGGCCCTAGAGTTGGCCTTTTATTAGTTGTGGCAGTAGACCTAGATGGCAGTGGAGGCCTAGTTGTAAAGCTTTGCATAGGGTGTTTCCCTTAGCAAGCTTCCTATCAGCAGCTTCTTGCAAAGATGCATAGAATTTCATTTTTCCGTGGCTCAAACCTTTGCCAGGTTTGCCATTTGCATCTTTTGGTCCGGTGCATATTTGTAACCCTGTGTTAGTTTGACCAATGAGATGGCCTTCACTCTAGTATATGAACCATTTTTGATCTCTTGAGATTCATTGCACTTCCATTTAAATGAACCACTTCTAGGATTTTTTCCAATAATCTCCACATACTACCATAGAGGAGATTTTGGGTCTATTTTGATGATTTCCCCTTCACTCTGCTCATGCTGTGATGGTTCAGGTTCCATAATGATAATGGTCTATAAGTTACCTTACTCAATATTGCATATAGAGTTCAAATTATAATATATTAATAATTATCAATACACAATTAAGTAATAAAAATTAAAATACAAAGCAAATAAATTATACTAATAGTCTAATACATACATACTAATTAAATCTATTAAATTAAAAATATATATAATTTATTGATATTCTTTGAACTTAAAGTTTAAAACTTATAAA
This sequence comes from Pinus taeda, assembly GCA_000404065.3. Taxonomy (NCBI): domain Eukaryota; kingdom Viridiplantae; phylum Streptophyta; class Pinopsida; order Pinales; family Pinaceae; genus Pinus; species Pinus taeda. Next base: position 38,905 of record APFE030335227.1, on the reverse strand, counting down.
ACATTTACTACATTTAAAATTTTTAATACCACATACATTCTTTAATAAAGTCTACATACATACATGCTAATAAATTCTATTAAAATAAAAATATACATACTTTATTGATATTATTTGAACCTAAAGTTTAAATTTATAAAACATTTAAAATTTTAAATACTTTTAAAACATTTAAAAAACTTTAACTATTTTAGCATTTAGCTTATAAATTCTAATGATCAATCAGGCATGTCACATTCTTTTTTGTATATATAATATATCAATATGTATATAAAAAAATTAAAAATATATCAGATTGGCTTTGTATATAATATTATAATGTATGTAAGAGGAATTATAATTTATCACTTTTGGGCTTTTATTAAAAAATTATCACTGTATGTAATTTAATTGATCTGTTTCGGGCTTTTAATAAAAAAAATCACTTTCAACTATTTTATTAACTATAACCTATGTAAGTATACGCGTGTATGCTTTTGTTGATATTCTTTAGTTAGTTTGTAGTCTTCTATTAGGCTTGTCAGCCTTGTCTAAATATATGCTATGTAACCATATATATTAGTTTTGTGAATTGAAACCTGTTTTACGTATCTACCAAGTTGTTTATCCATCTGACTATCCACATGCGTATTTATGTAATTTTAAAAATGTGTTGTTTAAAACTATCCCTAATTAGCATGACGAGCCCTACCACATGATATCATTCAAGTTTCGGGCTTTGTATAAATATTAAAAAATTACAGTTTCGGGCTTTGTATATAGTATATACTATATAGTGTATAAAAAATATCAGGCAACGCTTTGTATATTAGATTTTAATGTGTATATAATAAAAAATATCATAAATTGTTCAGGCGACACTTTCAGGCTGCAGAAATAATAAGAGAAATTTTCGAGTAACGGAACAAATACCTTGCCTGGCTGAATGTTGAATGCTTAAATGTGGTGTGACTTCGTTTAGCAATAACTTGCAAGCAGTGTGAATTCGTCCAACAAACGACAAATGTTGCGACAATCCCTAAACAGTGAATGACAAACCAAACGCTGAACGCGAAACCGAATGTTGCCGCTGTTCCAACTTGCCTGTTGAATGTTCGGAGCACTGCCGACAAAGAGGGAACACACCTTTAACTAAAGTAAAAAATGCAAACCCTAAATTCACACGCTTTAAGTTTTTAACATTTTCGGGCTTCTGGCCGAACAGTTTGTGGGTTCCGGCTTTTGGCAAAAAAATTTGAGGGTTCCGCAAATGAATTGAGATGCGTTTCTACTGAGCATGATCCATTTCCTGAGAAAATAGAACTGGCACAGGCTGTATTTCAGCCGTACTTTTTCGTATCTGGATCTGGATCCGGATCAGATCCAAGGATCCATGGATCTTGGACCCCCTGCTACCAGATCCGGTAACATAGTATTAATGATTATTACAGGAGCATTCATGGGCCGAGGGCTTCTGTTGTCAGATCAGGTTGCCTTCTTAGCCGAGGAAGGGTGTCCTCTCAAGCTGTGCTGCCTCTTCGAACTCTTAAACACGATCTGAAAATATTGGAATAAATGTGTAGAGAGAAGGATCCTAGGGAGAAGGAGGTGTCAACATTCCTTTATTGCGAAAGACTCTTGTGAAGGCCACGTCCCGCTGCAATGGGTGATTTTAAGGCGGTTGATGTGAAAATGGGCCGACATAGTCACTTCAGGTTTAAGCTAACTTCGGCGCCGACTGTGTGGAAGCGGGTGTAAGCCTTGTCTTGCCTATGTGGTTTGATCAATGCATTTGAATCCTAGTTGCTGCCCCTTCAATCTTCAAAAAGATCTGTTTTCCTGTTTTTTGGCAGTGACAGGGGCTCCCTTCTTTTCAGTGCCCAAGTCGTCTAAAGGGTGAGCGGGGGCATTTCTTTTCAATACAAATAACCCTTATCGACAATTTAGGCGGACACGGAATTTCATGAATTGCAGTCTATGATTTATCGCATCCGGGCCTCCCTCCTTCGCAATATCGCTGATATTACTGAGACCCAAGTCTACCGATTGTCGGTAGCTTGCTGACGTCATCATTGCCACGTGTCACCTGGAAATAGGCTGATTGGACCCTGAAAACGCTGAAAATGAGTGACACGTGTCCCATTGCCACATCATCCTATGTACCTGCCACATCATTGCTGATGTCATCCAACACATTAGCCCCATGGGCCAATAAGAAGTCGCCACATGGCCCCCTGGAGGAGAGAGAAAGGTTTGCTGAGGCCTTGTTTTCTATGTTCTTTGTATTTTGAAAATCGGCCTCCTTGATAGTTTGGTCCATATCGCAATCGGCGTTCGCCTCCGCGGATAATCCTTAAGGGAGGAGCCCTCTGACTTTGCCGATTGCTATATCCCACGGGATTTGCAATATAATGTTGTAGGACCACCGCCGACGCCGATATGCGATAAGTGTTTCGGCCCGATTTGCGGTTTCTATCCCATAGTTGGCCCTTTTTAGGGGTTCTATGAGTTTTGAGAGGGGTTGATTCAACAGTCTTTATCTTCTCATCTAGGAACCTATTTTCAAACTTGAATATACGCCCGGAAAGCTCTTTCCGAGCACTATACAATGGAGGGGGTCCCATCAAGTTCTAGTGACTTCCATGTCTCAGAAAATGGCCTTTTCTTCCCTACTATTCTGCATCCCGAACCACTAACCAGTAGCAAGACACTGAGTGAGCTGTGAATGCAACATTGGCTCCACTTGCGGATAGTGCCTTGCCAACAAGGTGCTGAGAACATGCACATTGTGAACTACTCCTTTGGGCATGGAGTCATTTCTAGAACAAAAGATACTTTCAAAAAGCCAAAAATTATTTATGAATTTAAAGAAAGAAGAAAAGAAAAAACTTAAATCAACAGTTTGCTGTAAACACACTGAATATTTACAATGAGTGTGGAGTAGACAATTTTAATTCTAAAAATAAAACTTAAGGAACTGACCATTTATTCGTAGTTCCAGCAATTGACCATCTAAATTTTCTAGCAAAAAGGTATTGTTCCCTCTTTCTTCCGCAATCGTGAAGGGACCAAACCATAATGGATCGAATTCCCCATGCTTGCCCTTGCTTCCCTCGTGACATCCCTTCTGAGAACTAAATCTCCTGGTTGCAGAGGTCTATCCTTAGCTTTCTTGTCAAACAACAACTTCATCTTTTGTTGATAATCAGATAATCTGGCCTCCACCTGCTCTCTGCTCTCCTGAAGTTCCACCTGCTGATTTATTCTCCTTGTTAGTGCACTTGGCTTGTCCTTAGCTTCTTGTAGCAACTTTGGTATAGGCATTGCAAATTGTATAGGGAAAACAACAACCTTGCCATACACCAACTCAAAAGGTGATAGCCCAGTGGATCTCTTGGGTGTTACCCTGTTCGCGCATAAAGAAAATTTCAACTAAGAATCCCAGTTCCTTTTGTTTTCAACAATGATTTTCTTCAATATTCTCACCACTATTTTATTGGAGATTTAGCCAAGCCATTACCCTGAGGGTAATATGTGGTGGAATGCCCGATAGTAATATTGCATTTGTTGCAGAAAGCAGTGAACTTGGCAGACTTAAAAATTTGGGCATTATCAGTGATGGTTTTGGAAGGGCAGCCAAAGTGGGACAATATGTTTTCTTCCATGAACTTCATAACCACTGCATCTGTAGCATTCCTAGCTAGAATGGCCTCGACCCACTTGGTGAAGTAATTAGTGGTTGTCAATATCCACCTGTGCTGGCCACTGGATGGTGGGTTGATCTCTCTTAGAAAATCCAAACCCCACTGTTTGAAGGGCTCTTCCACCTGTACTGGAAAAGGGAGAGGAGCAAACTTCTGTTTTTTAGCAAACATCTGGCATTTCTGGCAACTCCTAAATCCGTTATAAACATCTTTGAACAGTGTAGGCCAATAAAATCCAACCTTGAGGATTTTGAGGGCTGTGGTTTTCCAACTATAGTGCCCCCCATCGACTCCTTCATGAAATTCTTCCATCACCCTATTGGTCTCTGTGTCTACAAAACAGAGTAGCAATACACCCACTGGGTCCTTCCAATATAGTAAGCCATTTGATATAATGTATTTCTGAGCATGTAATCTCAAGCTTCGATATTTGGGGGGATCCAGCCCCAATGGGCATCTTAAAAACAAGAGGTAGTGGACAACATTTTTATACCGCTAAGACCCCTCATACTCGGCATAAATTTTCTGTTCAGATGTTCTGATGCTGCTCTGGTGCTCTTCAAATCTGCTATTTTCTATGATTAAATTTATCCCAAGTGCCTGGCAGTTAGATTCAGACAAGATTTGAGCCAGACCTTGTCCTTTAATGAGCTTGGTGGGCTTTATTTCTAGCTCATACAACTGTATTTTCACTATCCATCTACCCCTCTTCCCTTTACTGTCCTGCTGCACTAGAATGTCTTTGATTGCTGTCGTGGGAACAAATGCTGTAACCTTGGATTGCAGTACATAAGTGCGAAAGGATTTTAAAACTTTAGCCAGTGCATAAGCCTGCTTCTCCAGTATATTATATTTCAATTCGACATCTCTCAGTACTTGGTTGAAAAAGACAACAGGCTGCTCATGACTTGCTTTGTTTTTCTGTAACAATACTGTTGCAATTGTGAGTGGAGAACCAAAAAAGAAAATGTAAAAAGGAGCTGAGTAATCCAGGCTAGCTAACACTGGGGCTTTGGCCAGAGCTTCCTTAATCCCGTTGAAAGAATCACGGGGAATAGGATTCCACTTTACCTCATTGTCCTTTCTAAGCATATTAGTGATGCCTTTGCCTATCTCTGCGTAATTTGGGATGAATCTTTTCAAGAAATTTATTCTTCCTAAGAAAGCTTGGACTTCCTTTTTATTTCTGGGAAGTGGAGTGCCACTGATGGCTTCAACTCTTCTTGGGTCTCTTCACGCCCTCATGTGATACGATATGTCCCAACAGTCTCCCTTCACGTAGCGTGAATTGATATTTCTTGGGATTTAGAGAGAGGTCGTACCTTCTGCACTTCTCGAAAGTTAGTTTTAAATGTAAAAGGTGATCCTCTTCATTTTTCGAGAAGACTGTAATATCGTCAAGGTATACTGCCACAAATTTGTCCTTCTCCCTTACAAAAGCAATGTCCATGGCTCTCTGGAACATGGCACCTGCATTTGTCAATCCAAATGGCATACACACATTCATAAATGTTCCCCACCGGGTAGTAAACGCTGTCTTTCCCTGATCTTCGGGTTGGACTGCAACTTGATTATACTCGAAGAGCTCGTCCATCATTGACATTCAAGCTGAATCAACCACTTTCTGCAGTATGCTGTCCATCTTGGCCAGGGGGTAATTGTCTTTTAAAGATGCGCTGTTCAGGTTGCGGAAGTCCACACATAACCGTATCTCCCTATTGTTCTTTCGAACAGGGACCAGATTTGCTACCCACTGTGAATATCTTAAAGGAATAATAATCTTTGCATGTAGCAGCTTTTTTATCTCCCTTTCAATGGAGGGGAGTAAGAGAGGATTTATTTGTCTGAGCTTCTGCTTACAAGGCTTCATCCCGCTTTTTAAAGGTATCTTATGATGTATGATGTTAGCATAAAAAACTTTCAAATCATCATACGACCAAGCAAAAACATCTTTATAAGCTTTAAAAAGATCTAAATACCTTTGCTGGTACTGCAACAGGATTTATTTTGACAACCTAATCATCTGGGGCTCCTCTTCTGAACCAATGTTATGATCCTGCACTTGATCATTAGTTTCAGTAGCTATTTGTTTAGCATCTATGTCGTCCTTAGTAAAGAGCCTTTCTAGTGGAACTAATCCATGGGGAATAGTGTTCCCTTTCAGCTGCAAGAGTTTATGTTCAGCCACTGCATCTTTCCATGGAGTGGCTTCTTGACCTGCTTGTTGTTGTTCTTATTCTTTTTCTTGATCAATGGTGGAGTTGGAAAACTCCCCAGTGACCTCTAGGAATCATTTCACGTGTTCATCATCTTTGAATACTTGCCAGTGCTTAATATTATCAGGTATAGAGGGTCTATACCTAACTTCAACTTCGTACCTGAGGAGAGGATTTTGGGGAGGCTTGAAGGTATTGATAGCTATAGCCAGAGAGTCAACCATCCTGTTTTCTTCTCTGGGCAAAAATTGAATGTTAAAGGCCAGGAAAGAGCTATCAATCAAGTCCCATACTTCATTTCGATATGTCCTCAGCTTGGGGTGTTTAGCCTGGCATTGGTTCTTGATCTGCTTTACTATCAACTCACAATCTGCATAAACTGTCAAATAGTCGATTTTCATATTTTTTGTAGTTTGTAGCCCAAGGAGCACTGCCGCATATTCTGCTACATTGTTGGTTGCATCGAATTCCAGTTTAAATGAAAGAGGTATCATACGACCTTCAGGAGATACCAACAATACTCCTGCCCCATTTCCTTCTTTTGAATTTGCTCCATCGAAATACAATTTCCAGAGTTTGTTGTCACCTGCAGACTGTTGTTCCCACTGCCAGGTTAAGTGAACTGACATTTCCTCCATAATAGTCTCATCTTCTTCTAAAAATAAGCAGGATAGATCACTTTCTTTTCTATATACTGGAGAGTTCCTTGAGCCTTTAGCTGAAGTGACAGTTTTCACAAATTTGGATTCTCTATATAGCATTTATTGTTCTCCTCCAAAGGTTGGAATGGTGGCATAAGTGAGGTCCAACTCAATTGAGCCCCCCGCCTTAGAACCCCAAGATCATGATAGCAACATGCCAAAACGAGGAGGTATATTAGCCACTACTATATCCATTACCACACCCTTTACGGGAATTGGGGCCAAGTTCACCACCAAGTCTTTAATCATTCCCAGGCATTTTACTTTCTTGGAGTCAAAAGAGTACACATCCTTGTTAAGGCCTAGTGATCTGTAACCCAAGTTGTTCCATTACTTCCAATGGCGTGAGATTATGAGAAGCTCTAGAATCCAACATGCAATTGTGCAGAAGAAGATCATGGACCCCAAGAGTCACATAGAAAGGCGCAGTAGAAGGATCAAGGTCTTCCACATGTGGCCCAAAATCTACCATTGGCCTCTCCTCTTGAAGATTTAGAGAATCGTGAGTGGGTGAGGAGACTGATGGATGCATGAATTGAGATACGTGAGCTTTATAGGTAGGCTGATTTATAAGCTCAGTGTGTAGGAATTTACAGGGTAAGTTCCTCAAATAGAACACCAAAGGACACCACTCACAAACAGATCATAGATCAATACACCAATATTCTTGATGTGTTGAAAACCCTCAAAGAGGGAAACAGTCCACGACCTGAGCCAACGCGGCCACTTCAAGCAATTTATTAATAAAAGAAGTAAAATTTACATAAGCTTCTCTCATGAATGGTCACCCTAAAAATGACCTTCCATGCTCTTTAAATAGAGATCATAGACCAATCGGGTGTTAAGACACAGATCAAGTATCGGTAGTACCGAAGAGAGAATGAACCATTGGATCACTTCATATCTAGAACACATCATGACCGTTGGATTGTAAGTTACAAAAGTAAATAGTAAAGAAACACACTTTACCTAACTCTACACTAGACCAAGTTATACTTAACTATTTCCTATATGTCGAAATATCCTAACATCCCCCCTTAAGAACAACTTGGGATAGGATTGAAGGATGTACAAATATGACACAATAGGAGAAGGAAAGAGGCATTAGAGCCTATCCCCCCTTAGTGACAACTTCCTCAACTCCAACCATAAATCGAAGTTTAGTAAACTTCGCCTCTATCAGAGCCTTTGTAAAGTTGTCTGCAACTTGATTATCTATTGAACAATATTGCACTTCAAGAACATGGTCATGAATGAGATTTTTGATGAAGTGCATGTGTAGTTCAATGTGTTTGCTGCGCTGATGTTGGACTGGATCTTTGCATAGTTGAATGGCACTTTTATTATCACACCAAAGTGTAGTCAGATGCTTCTGCTGAAATCTTAACTCTGACAGGATCTGACGAAGCCACAGGGCTTCCTTACTAGCTTCTACGACGCCACGATACTCTGCTTCTGCTGAAATAAGAGAAATGGCACTTTGTTTCTTGCAAGCCCATGTCATATGTCCAGAACCAAGAGTGAAGACATAACCGGCAATAGACTTCCGATCATCAGGGTCACTGGCCCAATCAGAATCAGTGAAACCAACCAATAGAGGAGATGCTTCTGCACTGTAATGAACCCAAATTGAATTGTACCTCGAACATAACGAAGTATTCTTTTAGCTGCTTTCCGATGACTTTCATGTGGGTTTTGCATAAACCGAGCAATAAGGCCAACAACAAAGGAAAGGTTAGGACAAGTATGAGTCAGATACAAAAGTTTTCCTACAAGCTGACGGTATACGGTAGCATCAACTTCAGGGGAAGTACAAGTGACTAAAAGTTTGGCTCCAGACTGAAAGGGAGAAGGGGTTGGCTTACAGTCTTCCATGCAAAAGTGGCATAGAGGATCGCAGGCATACTTGGACTGGGAAAGGGAAATACCTTCCTTGGATTGCAAGACTTGAAGACCAAGAAAATACTGCAAGTGTCCTAATTTTGTCATTTCAAACTTCTTTTTAAGGCCGGACTTCACATGGTTTATAAGGTTGGGATCATTACTAGTAAGGATAAGATCATCAACATAAAGAACAAAAATGATAAGAGACTTACCCACTTTCTTGGTGTAGACAGTATTGTCAGAATGACACCTAGAAAAGCCAGTATCTAAAAGAAAGCTATCCATTTTGGCATACCAAGCCCGAGGGGCTTGCTTGAGACCATAAAGGGATTTCTTAAGCTGATATACAAGGCTGGAGTTTGTTTGTATAAAGCCAGGAGGTTGTTCCATATAGATATCTTCATGCAAGTGCCCATCCAAAAAGGCAGATTTAACATCCATCTGATGGACTTCCCATTTGAAACAGGCAGCAAGGGAAGGAACAAGGTGGATAGAGTTCATTTTGGCAACAAGGGAGAAGGTTTTAGTATAGTCAATGCCTTCAACTTGAGAAAAACCCTTAGCAACAAGACGAGCTTTATGTTTATCAACTTTTCCATCTGGTCCATACTTGGTTGTGTAAACCCATTTGCATCTAACAAGTTTTCGTCCCTTTGGAAGAGGAACAAGATCCCATGTATCATTTGCCAATAATGAACGATATTCTTCATTCATAGCTGCATCCCAATCTAGATGGCTTGAAGCTTCTGCAAAGGTGTCAGGATCATAATTCGCTGAAGCTTGAGCCGGTAAAGAAGAGGCTCTATCGAACTGAGAACGTGTCGCTGGTCTATAGGATTACCTGCTGCATCCCGAGTAGCACAGACCCATTTTGGAAGCTGAGGAGCTGAAGGAGGATCCTGAGAAGGTGGGGGAGGATTGTCATCCTCGCTGTCATCATCTGAAGAAGAATTATTTTCAGAAGTAGAAGGGATAGAGAGAGGTGGCACATCTGCCAAACTAGGCTCGTAGGTCGATATATTTTCAACAAATTTACATCTCTTTCAATGATAACATTTTTGGACTTAAGTGGAATAAGTCTATATTCTTTGATATATTCAGAATATCCAACAAAAATACATTTTTCACTCTTAGGTTCTAAGGCTTTGTGTTTCTCATCGAGAATATGGGCCCATGCTTCACTTCCAAAAACAAGAAAGTGACTTATATTTGGTTTAATTGAGCTCCATGCTTCTTCTGGAGTGATATTCTTTAAAACCTTAGTAGGAGTGCGATTTACTATGTAATTTGCACAGTTAATTGCTTCTGCCCAATAATTAAGACTAAGTCCTTTAGATTGAAGCATACAATTAGCCATTTTCTTTAAGGTGTGATTCTTCCTTTCAGCTACACCATTTTGTTGTGGAGTATATGGAACAGTATGTTGCATTTGAATTCTATGCTCAGTGCAAAAGTTGATGAATTTGTTGTTAACATATTCTCTGCCATTATCATATTTTAGCTTAAGAATTTGATGTCCAGATCGTTTCTCAACAAAGGCCTTAAAGGCCAAGAACATGTTAAATAATTCACGCTTGAGTTTTAACAAGTATACCCAAGTGCGTCTAGAGAAATCATCAATGAAAGTTAAGAAATACTTGTAGCCAGAGAATGAAACAACTAGAAGTGGACCACATAAATCACTATGCACAAGCTGTAAAGG
>APFE030335227.1:0-28219 GCA_000404065.3 Pinus taeda | reverse complement strand
TTTTGGTCACGTGATAAGAAGCTCCAGAATCAATGAGCCACTCATGAGAATGAGAAGGAGAAGATACATTTAGTGCATAACCAGACCGAGATGCTTGACAACCACACGCATAATGTGCTATTCCTGAAGATGAAGTTGAAGTTGAAGAATGCTCCAAATGGATGTTATGCTTCTTCATTGCTGCTTCCAAGGCTTCCATCTTCTCAAAGCATTTGGATTCTAAGTGGCCATCTCGATTACAAATGTTGCAATGTCTATCAGTCTTCTTCCCTTTGTTTTTATTTGCCTTATCATTTTGTTGAATTAATTTTTCATTTTGAGACTAAAATTGCTTGGGACCCTTGTTTGGTTTAGGACCATTCCTTTTAGGATACTGCTTCTTAGGATTCTTTGAATTTAGTTTAATACCATGTAGGAATTTACACGGTAAGTTCTTCAGATAGAACACTAAAGGACACCGCTCACAAACAGATCACAGATCAATACACCGGTATTCTTGACATGGTTAAAACCCTCAAAGAGGGAAACAGTCCACAGCCTGAGCCAATGCGACCACTTCAGGGAATTTATTAATAAAAAAAGGAAAATTTACATAAGCTTCTCCCATGAACGGTCACCCTACAAATGACCCTCCATGCTCTTTAAATAGAGATCATGGACCAATTGGGTGTTAAGCCATGGATCAAGTGTCAGTAATACTGAGGAGAGAATGAGTCGTCGAATCACTTCATGTCTAGAACATATCGTGACCATTAGATTGTAAGTTATAAAAGTACATAGTAAAGAAACAAACTTTACCTAACTCTACACTAGACCAAGTTATACTTAACTATTTCCTATGTGTAGGAATATCCTGACACAGTGAATGGGACAACAATCTTCAGCTTTTCAAGCTCCCTTTGAACATTAAATGTAGACGGGGTCTTCTTTGTACCCTTTGATTTTGCTTCAACATCGTTACCATTAGCACTTTTATGCAAAAAAGGTGCCTTCTTTACTGCATGTCCCTCTTCTCTATTTCTTTCCTTGTTCAAAGGGACTTTTATCCTGGCATGGTTAAGGTTTAATTTACCCTTTCCTTTGTTTGGCAATGGGGGAATAATTTGGGGAACATTTGCTTGTTGTTGTTTTGGTTTCCTAGACCTCTTTCTGGAAGACCTTAGATCATACTTGTGATGTAGCTGTGCTTGCATAAAGTCAACAAACTTTTTGTAATAATAATCCATGTCTTCCTCCTCTATTTTTGTTTCTTCATTATGGCTGGCCTCCTGGTGAGCCATATCTTCTTGTTCCTCCTCAAGTTACGCAGAATGTAAGCTCCCTTTCATATCTTGTGTATCTGGCCATGGTTCATTTGGATCCTCTTCTAGATATAGAGGATGCGTGATTTGATTTGGATGTTCTTTTCTCTCCCTTTGCAGCATCTGTAAAGGAGGCCTCCTATACTGTGGGTTATACCCATGATTATTTCCTTGAGGGTTCTGCTTGGAGAGATTTCTGTTCTCGATTTCTAGTTTTCCATCCTTCTGTGACAAACTCTTGATGAGTTTATCCATCTCTTCCAGCTTGGAACCTGGTACTTGTCTTTCTTGTCTTGAGGAAGAAGCTTCTTCTTTACCTCTTCTGCTCATAGTGATTTCCTACTTTCCACCCATCCTTCCAACTGAGGCAAAATTGGCTTCCACTTCGAGAGCATTGACTTGAAGCTGATCTAGATTAAGAGACTTCCTTTCTCTCAAACAAATCCAAATTCAGGCTCGAGAGCTCCCAAGTAAGTCACATGAGCAACAGCTGGAGGGGGCTTTATTTCAGGAAACAGGTTATTGTATTGCTTGTTGAACCTCTTATTGAATTCAGATATGTTTTATTTTGGCTTCTTTTTGATAGCATTGAACTCTGTAAGGAGGTACTTGTGATTTCTCTTTTCACCCCACTTTTGTGTAAATGAGGTTTCAAGCTCCTCCCATGTGGTGATGGAGGCATCTGGTAATGTTTTAAACCACTTTCTAGCTTCTCTATCAAGAGATTGTACAAAAAGTCTGAGTAATACATCCAGCTGTTCAACATTGAAATTCTCAGCAAAGGCACAAAAAGCTTCAAGGTGTTTCTGAGCAGTATTCTCATCTTCTCCATTAAACCTTGGCAACAACTTCAAATAGTCCTGTGGCAACGGATTCAAGGGCTAAGGTAAGTCAAGAGGAGCATACTTATTCAGGAAAAGGTTGGGGACAACTATATGAAATAAGGGTGGGGGATGGAGATTTGCCTGAGAGACTTGGGCCAAGACCACAAGGTTTTGAGTAGATGGGCTGGAAATGGGTCTATCAAGATCTTAGGAGCCAACACTGAGCGATGAACAACAGTAGACTGAGAACTAGAAGGGGTAGTTACAAATGCTAGTGAGATGGTGGCTTAGGCAGGTGGGGTTTTATCCTTCCAATTTCTCTTGGAAATCAACTTTTTAGGGTCAAATACAAATGGACCCTTCTTTTGAGAGGTGTTTGACTGAGTGTGAGGCCTTTTAGATGCTAGGATGATGAATAATAAGTAGATTGTAGTGGAGTCGCCAAGGCGAAGTGAGTGCAATCAAAATATCTATGTTCACTTGTCCAAAGAGTGTTTAGCTTGTCGTATCACAGGGGAAAAATCCTTCAATAAGTTCCCCGACAACGACGCCAAAAGATGTTGTGGCTAAAACCTGCATATGCAACATAATATAGAGAAAGCCCCCTAGAGATAGCCTTGGATTGCTGAAATGACCAGTGCCTAGGGTCATCCAGATCAATGTGTCTCAAATGACTTTTGAATAACAAGAGACATCACTTATGTTTAAAACATGAACACAAGAGAGTGGTTCTTCTTCCCAAAGATGTAAGCCAATGATATAAGCCTTGGTACACATAAGTAGATTTTAGAAATAAAACAAGATAGTGGAGGCCTTTCCCTTCAGAGCTTCATAGTTTAATGAAATTGTTTTGAAGTAAATGATAACAAACAAAGTGAGGAAAGAAACTCAGAATTACGGAGCTTACAACACCAAGAAATTCATACACATAGCATGAGCCTAGAACCATAAAGTTGATCTACTTTCTAAGTTAAAAAAGGAGTGCTGAATAGACAATAGAAGAAATATGACTTCGCATCATACAATGCTGCAAATGTAATTTTCAACCCTCAAACAAGCATGTGTATTTAAAGAAATACAAATGAATCTGCAGGAGAATTTAAAGACATTATAGTGCTTATTGATGCATGAATAGGAGGACTGAGGAACAAACAAACAAGTAATTTTACAGGACAATCAAGCTGCAAAGTTCAGAAAGAGGAATCACCACCAATTTGTGGTATTCTGAAGATCTATTAGCTATCGCAGGAGTTACAGAATCGACCCTTTTCTCTTTGGATTTTCGAACCCTTTTACAATATCAATACCCCCGATTTATAAGAAAGGGAGGATCAAGGCATTAATGATTATTACAAGAGCATTCATGGGTCAAGGGCTTATGTTGTTAGATCAGGTTGCCTTCTCAGCCAAGGAAGGGTGTTGTCTCATGCTGTGCTGCCTCTTCGAACTCCTAAACATGATTTGAAAATCTTGGAGTAAATGCAGAGAGAAGGATCCCATGGAGAAGGTGGAGGTGTCAACATTCCTTTACTGCAAAGGACTCTTGTGAAGGCCATGTCCTATTGCAATGGGTGATTTTAAGGCGGTTGATTTGAAAACAGGCCGACATAAGCACTTCAAGTTTAAGCTAACTTCGGCGCCGACTGTGTGGAAGTGGGTGTGAGCTGTGTTTTGCCCAAGTGATCTGATCAATGGATTTGAATCTTGGTTGTTGCCCCTTCAAACTTCAAAAAGCTCTGTTTTCCTGTTTTTCAACGGTGACCAGGGCTCCCTTTCAATGCTCAAGTCTTTTTAAGGGTAAGCGGGGGCCTTTCTTTTCAATACAAATAACCCTTATCGGCGATTTAGGCAGATGTAAAATTTCATGAATTGTAGTCTATGATTTATTGCATTAGGCCTCCCTCCATTGCAATATCATTGATATTACTGAGATCCAAGTTCATCAATTGTGGATAGCTTGCTGATGTCATCGCTGAATTCATCATGACATAATCATTGCCATGTGTCACCTTGTAAGTGGTGCCACGTGGCACCCGCAAATAGGTTGATTGGACCCTTGAAAAGGCTGAAAATAAGTGGCACATGTCCCCTTGCCACATCATCCTTCGTACCTGCCATGTCATTGCTGACGTCATCCAACACATCAACTATACGGGCGAATAAGAAGTCGCCATGTGGCCCCCTGGAGGAGATAGAGAAAGGCCTGCCGAGGCCTTGTTTTTCTATGTTTTTCTTTGTATTTTGAAAATCGCCCTCCCTGGTAGTTTTGTCCATATCGCAATCAACGTTAGCCTCCGCCGATAATCCTTAAGGGAGGATCCCTATGACTTCGCCGATTGCAATTTCTCACGGGATTTGCGATATAATGGTCTAGGACTCTCGTCGATGCTGATATGCGATATGTGATAAGTCTTTCGGCCCGATTTGCGATTTCTATCCCATACTTAGCCAATTTTAGGGGTTCTCTGAGTTTTGAGAGGGGTTGATTCAGCAGTCTCTATCTTCTCATCCGGAAACCTATTTTCAAACTTGAATATACCCCCAGAAAGCTCTTTCTGAGCACTTTGCAATGTAGGGGGTCCCATCAAGTTTTGGTGACTTCCATGACTCAAAAAATGGAGGGGGTCCCATCAAGTTCTGGTGACTTCCATGACTCAGAAAATGGCCTTTTCTTCCCTACTATTCTGCATCTCGGACCACTGACCAGTAGCAAGACACTGACTGAGCTGTGAATACAACAGTGCCCAAGTTTCTGACAACCATAGCATCTTTCCTTAGCCGTGTTCTTTTTCTTTGGAGGACCAAACTTTCCAAACTTTCCAAATTTCCCTTTTCTCCTCGTCATTGATTGATCTAATACAACAGTGCCCAAATTTCTAACAACCATAACATCTTTCCCTAGCCATGTTCTTCTTTTTCTTTGGAGGACCAAACTTTCCAAATTTCCCTTTTCTTCTTGTCATTGATTGATCCCTTCTAACTAATATTTTGTTACCTTCTTTCCTCAACCTGTCTTCTTCTTCGTTGCAGAGGGACTATAATTTGATTAGTGGGATAGCTTCCTCTTCCTTAGTAGATATGAGGTTACCTTGTTCATCGGTCAATGCATTTAGAATAACGGAGATCATTTCGTTATCAAATACCATCTCTCCTAGATCATGCAATTGGCTTTTTATTCGAGATGCTTTTGAAAGGCATGAGGATATACCTTCATCCTTTGACATCTTCAATTTATATAGACCATATCTCAGTGATATGATCTTTCCTATTGTTCTTTTAGAGAAAAGTTCTACCAGCTTATCATATATTTCTTTGGATGTCTCTAGCTCGGCTACATAGGAAATGAGAGGATATTTAATGGATTCCTTAAGAATCTTTCGAGCCTTGAGGTTCCTTTCCATGTATTCAGATAATGCTTATTCTTTGGATGGCTTGGAGACCTTTCCATGGACATGATCAATGACTTCATTTAATTCGAGCACTATGTCTATCCTTCTTTTCCATGCAAGGAAGTTTGATATCCCAACCATCTTATGGTTCTCCTTGAAGCATGAAGACATTTTTATTAGATTATAATAGAAAGGTACTTACTTGTGAAGACAAAATCTTCAACTTGATGTCGAACTTGGTTCTTCAAATTATCCTTTTAAGAAGGTTCTTAATTCAGTTAGGGAAGACTGCCTTCTTTAGGATGATCTTTTTCCAAATGAGATCCTTGCTTCAATAGAGAGAAGATTGCCTTTCGATCTAACCTGCCTTAGATTTGAAGAGCTTCCACTTTGGTGATGTATGAGTGATGATCTCTGAAGTGCTACTAGGGTTTTGGTTTTTCTTCCTGCTTCTTCTTTGAAGATATTTTCAAGACTCTTGCTAGAGTATATTTCTTCGTATAGGGTTTTGAAGATCTTGACCTTAGTGGCCGTTGAATCTGCTATGATCCTTCTTCCACTACTTGATGTCTTCTTTGAAGTTCAATTCTCATGTGTCTACTTGATTTGAATGCCCCTTCTTGACTTTAGCACCTTGTTGATTTTTGGTAGCATCGGATGTGCTCTAGCCTTGAAATTTGGTGGAGAGGCTAAGGCACATGAGATCTCCAAGACCCAGAAATCGTTTTGAGAAATTCCACCCGGATGAGGAGTTATTAAAAAATAATTAATATTTTTAATGGGTTCCTAAGTCTAAACATAGGAAAATAAAAATATTAATGGGTATTAATAAAGATAAGGGTGAGAAGCTTCTAAGAAATGAGGATCAAGTCTGTTTTAATCTTAGCCGTTGATTAGAGACTTAATCTCAACTGTTGATTCATCAACATGAAAAGTATAAGAGAAGAGTTGAGGATCATTTGGAGAGACACCGACAGATACTTAGTATCTCTAGGATAATTGATTCTCAGGTAAAGGAGATCAATTTCAGAGGGAGAGTTGCAGGGTGGAGGAAGAGGATGGCATCAACATCAAGCAGTGACTGAGGAGGAGGTGACGCAGGGACAGTGGGAGACAACGTAGAGGGAGACGCAGTCCAGAGGAGAGATGCAACCCTCACATAGGCTTACGCAGAGGTGACGTAGGAGTTTGCGCATGGTCTCCAAAGTGTCAAAAAGTCTCAAAGGGAAAGTCTCAAGTGTTTTCTCTCAGTTTCTCTATAAAACCATTCCTTGTAAAAGCAATTGTTGTTGAAGATTAATAAAGCCCTCATTTGCTGCACTGGTTTTCCCACATTGGGTTTCCAAAAACAACTGTGTTGACGTGATTGGTTCTTGTGCATGTATTTTTCTTTGGGTAATTGTGTGATAACTGCAGTAGAATTTATTTTAATATTTGTTGAAGGGATTTCGTAAATAACTTATTGTGAATAATAAGTAGGTGAAATAAATCTGTTGCTGCAGTAGAATTTTAGTTTAGAAATTTTCACATGTTATCAGAGCAGAGATCTGACAACAAGAAAGGGAAATCAACTATGGGTCAAGAGCATGATGCAAAGGCATCCACTCAAGGGGACTCAGGGAGATTTCCAGAAGAATGCACAAGGGACATTATTCTATGTTAGCTTCCAGATTGGAAGAAGAAGTCGCTTGCTTAACAAGCTATGCCTCCTCTGAGGTTTGTATATAGACAGTGAAGCTTCCTAGGATATGATAGGAATCCACGAATGCTTTTCAGATTATCAGGAAGAAAGAATGAATTTTTAGATCACCATGTGAAATAAGGCAAAGTGTGCTCCAGTAAGAAGAGGTACTGTGGTCTTTCAAGTCGAAGCAGGACAACTGCTTCAAGCAACCAATGTGCTGCATGTGCCAGGATTAGGGATGAAATTACTCTCTGTATTTCAACTTCAAAACAAGGACTATGACGTTTTATTCATTAAGGAGAAAGTATATGTGAAACACCCGAGTTGGAAAAAGAAGGCCCAGATTGGAATCAGAAGTAATAGGTTGTACAGGTTGCAGCTAGAATCACCAATGGCACTGATAGGCAATAATGGAGACAAATATTTGAATGAACTATGGCACAGGAGGATGGGACATTGACACCATGGGGCTCTGAGAATTCTCAGGAAAACAGTATTGGGAGTTCCAGAACTAAGTATCGAACAAGATGATGTAAGTAGAGGGTGCACTCTGGGTATGCCAAATAGCGTTTTCCAGAAGTAACAACTAGGATTTATACACTCGGATATCTATGGATTGATGTACACAAAAGCTCTTAGTGGTGCCAAATACTTCGTCACCTTCATCGATGACCATTCCAGAAAGACTTGGATCTACTTTCTGAAAACCAAGGATGAGGTTTTTCATCGATTCAAAGAGTTCAAGGCTCTAGTGGAGAATCTGACAGGATAGAAGATAAAAGTGTTGTGCTCAGACAATGGTGGAGAGTATGTTGACAAGGACTTCACCGATTTTTGCGCTAAGGAAGGTATCAGAAGAGAGTGGACAGCTCCCTACAATCCGAAGTAGAATGTAGTAGCAGAAAGGACAAACAAGACTTTTGTGGAAGCAGCTAGGGTAATGCTGTATGATCAAGATATGCCTAAATTTTTTGGGCAGAAGCATGCAGCACGATAGTTTATGTCCAAAACAAGACTCCACACAGGGCATTGCGCAAAATCACTCTGTAGAAGGTCTTCACAAGGAAGACACCTGAAGTTAGTGATTTCTGGATATTTGGGAGTTTAGCGTATTATTGTATACCCGAAGAAAAGAGAAAGAAATTAGATCAAAATGCTAAGGAAGGATATCTTCTGGGATATAGCGAGAATGCTAAGGCATATAGAGTCTATCTTCTAGAGAGTAGGAAGGTAGTAGTTCGGCGGGATGTAAAGTTCATGGAGGACAAAGCTTTCAAAAAATCCCGAGAAATGCCTTCCGAGGAGCAGTTGAAGGACAAGCCATTGGTCAAACCACTTCGACCATCAACAACTAGTACCAGAAATTCTCCTAAAGACAAAGCTTCAGAACATGAGGAATCTCAGGAAGAGGAAGAGCTGATAGATGTGCCTACTACCAGTGGAAGAACGAGTCGGGAACTTCGACAGATTCTATGGGATGCAGAGGACTTCATTGGTGCACCCAGGAATAATAAAAGGGAGCGAAGAAAGGCAGACAGATATCAGGCCTTAGTAGCTTAGGTTGGGGAACCTTCTAGTTTTCAGGAGGCTGTTCAACATCAAGTATGGGTAGATGCTATGGTGGAGGAATACAACTCTATAATGGTCAATGATGTCCGGGAAGTGGTACTTAGGCCTCAGGACAGATCAATGGTAGGTTCGAGATGGATCTACAAGGTCGAATATGCTACAGACGACAATGTGGAGATATATAAAGCCAGGTTTGTGGCTAAGGGGTATGCTCAGAAGGAAGGGATAGACTATGAAGAAACCTTTGCCCTAGTAGCCAGGTATACTTCTATTAGAATCGTGATATCTCTTGCAGCACAGATCGAGTGGGAGATTCAGATGGATGTCAAGACGACATTCTTGAATGGGGTAATAGAACAGGAAGTATACATTAAACAACCAAAAGGTTTTGAGACACACAAGAAGAAATCTCATGTATGCAAATTAAAGAAAGCCTTGTATGGGCCTAAACAGGCACCTAGAGCATGGTACGGTCGAATTGATGGCTACTTGTAGACGATGGGGTTTATCAAGAGTGATGCAAACCCTAATCTCTACTATCTTGGCGTAGAGAATGAGCCTCTAATCCTAGTGTTATATGTGGATGATCTCTTTCTAATAGGATTATCTAGGCTCGTCAAAGACTGCAAGAAGAACCTAGCCACAAAATTCGACATGAAGGATTTGCGACAAATGCATTATTTCTTGGGTTTGGAAGTTTGGCAGGAGAAGGGTGAGATCTTCCTTGGACAAGGGAGATATGCTACAAAAATCTTTAAGAGATTCAGGATGTAGGATTGTAGACCTATGGCTACTCCAATGATCACCAATTGAAAGAAGATTGATGCA
This sequence comes from Pinus taeda, assembly GCA_000404065.3. NCBI lineage: Eukaryota > Viridiplantae > Streptophyta > Pinopsida > Pinales > Pinaceae > Pinus > Pinus taeda. The sequence continues at coordinate 18,624 of APFE030335227.1, read as the reverse complement.
TCAAAAGATAAAGACGTTGATCCCACCTTGTATAGGGAACTTATAGGGTCCCTGATGTATCTGGTCAATACCAGGCCAAACATTTGTTACGATGTCAACACCCTCAATCAGTTCATGGTGGAACCTAAGAGGGCGCACTGGGTAGTAGCGAAATATGTTCTCAGGTATATACAAGGAACAATCGAGCATGGACTTTTGTACACCAAAGGCAATGACATCAGAGTGGGTTCACTGACGCAGATTGGGCTGGAAGTTTAGTAGATCGAAAAAGTACAACTGGGTACTATTTCAACATTGGATCAGGAATGACCTCCTGTTGTAGTAGGAAACAGAAATTTGTGGCCCTGAGCTCAACTAAAGCAGAATATATGGCAACTAGCACAACTTTGTGTGAAGCCATATGGCTTAGGAAATTGTTTGTGAATTTATTCAGGAGGAGGATGGAAGCGACCAAGATCATGTGTGATAATCAGAGCTGCATCAAGCTCTCCGAGAATCCAGTATTTCATGATTGGTCAAAGCACATTGATATTAGGTGTCACTTTGTTAGAGACTGTGTCCAACGAGGCGCAGTACAGTTGAGGTACACTCCTACAGGAGAACAGGGGGCAGACATCCTCACCAAGGCTCTAGGAAGAACAAAGTTTACTTATCTTAGGGAGAATATGGGGATGGTAAAGAATCCATTTTAGTAGCAGAAATGGATAAGTGTCAGGAGTTGTAGTTCAACAGTTAGTAGTGGCAGTGCTATGGGCAACATGATACAACATGATGAGAGGGAGATGCAGTATAGATGCAGCAGTACAGGAAGAAACAGTGCAGGGAATGTGAGGCAGTAGGCCAAGCATCAACAGAGGTACCGATGCGGAAGATTAGTGTGATGTTTCTATAGTGAATCATTGCTAAAGTACATTCCTCGCTATGAGGGAGTGTTGCTTTTGGTAGCATCAGATATGCTCTAACCTTGAAATTTGGAGGAGAGGCTAAGGCACATGAGATCTCCAAGACCTAGAAATTGTTTTGAGAAATTCCACCTACATGAGGAGTTATTAAAATAATTAATATTTTTAATGTGTTCCTAAGTCTAAACTTAGGAAAATAAAAATATTAATGGGTATTATTAAAGATAAGGGTGAGAAGCTTCTAAGAGATGAGTATCAAGTCTGTTTTAATCTTAGCTGTTGATTAGAGACTTAATCTCGGTCTTTGATTAATCAACAAGAAAAGTATAAGAGAAGACTTGAGGATCATTTGGAAAGACACCGACAGATACTCAGTGTCTCTAGGAAAATCGATTCTCAAGTAAAGGAGATTGATTTCAGAGGGAAAGTTGCAGGGTGGAGGAAGAGGAGGGCATCAACAGCAGGCAATGGGAGACAGCGCAGAGAGAGACATAGTCCAGAGGAGAGACTCAACCCTCACGCAGGTTGATGCAGAGGGACGCAAAGCCACTCAGAGCCACACTTAGCCACGCAGAGGTGACACAAGAGTGGGAGCAGGGTCTCCAAAGTGTCAGAAAGTCTCAAAGGGAAAGTCTTAGGTGTTTTCTTTCAGCGTCTTTGTAAAATCATTCCTTGTAAAAGCAATTGCTGCTGAATATTAATAAAGCCCTCATCTGTTGCATCGATTTTCCCACATTGTGTTTTCCTGAGGATAATTGTCCAAAAACAACTATGTTGATGTGATTGGTTCTTGTGCATGTATTTTTCTCTGGGTAATTGTGTGATAATTGCAGTAGAATTTATTTTAATATTCACTGAAGGGATTTCATAAATGACTTATTATGAATAATAAGTAGGTGAAATAAATCAGTTGCTGCAGTAGAATTTCAGTTTAGAAATTTTCACACACCTAAGCTCTGAAACCATGTTGAGAAATCTAGGGCATGAATAGTTAAAATATTTCTCTGCTTGATAATTGCTTGTGATGTACTTTTACTTCTTTGTCTTATAGTTCTTCGTTATGTTATTATTATGTTCTTTTCATGAAGACAATTATCAATATGCACAATAAAAGACAACTGACACAGTGTGTAGGCTTGTTAGCTAGGGCCAAAACCTCTCACATCTTGAGAGAAAAACTTGATCAAAATTCTTCTTCTAGATCTTCAATTGATGAGTACCAAGACCATGACACAGACCCTTGACTCTAGTATTCTCCCAAGATCCTTGTCACTAACCTTGATGCTTTGCCTCTTCCCTTTCTCGATTTTCTTCTTTATATCGAACTACTCTCCTCGCCTCCTTCTAGAGAAACTAGGACTCTATTCTTCACACTACTCCTTCTCGGCGTCCTCTAGAGAATTTCGGTCTCTATGCTTTCACTGGTCTCCTCTAGAGAAACTCGGTCTCTAGATCTCTATCTCGGTAACCCAAAAGAATCCCTCCTTTGCCGCCCCAGAAGAGACCTCTCCTTCGCTTGCCCAGAAGAAACCTCTTCTACGCTTTCCCAGAAGAAACTCCTTATCACTTCTTTGCACTTCTTCTTGACCTCTTTTTCGCACTTTTGTTTCACCTCTTCTTCACACTTCTGCTTGATCGAATATAAGTCGAGTTACTTGCTTTCAAGTTAGGCCGAGTTAGGCTTTATATACACCTAATCTCATGTCCTTTAGGTTGACATGAACACTAGAGGTTGGGCCGACTTCTTCTAGCATGTTCTTCCATCGTTGTAGGCCGACTTTAAGAGTATAGTTGACAAGGTCTTGGAGGATACTTTACATAGACAAGTTTGACTCTAGACAAAGTGTAACATAACTTCATTACATGACAATGACTCTATCATTTTATGACTAGATGACAAATAATTCCTAAAGACTCTCAATGGGAGTCTTGGCTTTAAAATCTCTTGCTCATGAAACCCATGAAGCAAGTCAATATAATAATTTTATTTTTCTTCTTTACAACTCTTTACATAAAATCATAATTACATGTCATTATGAAGACCGAACGTAGTTACACTTTTCAACATGCTAGAATTAGAATACTTCCTCCTAAAATGTTGTTGACCACCTCTACCACCTTCTACTCACCCACTGGATCTATCTTCTTTACTGAGCCTCTACTACTAAGAAAATCGAACTGCCTGGGCAATTGAGTATCTTCATTGGTGTATTCTCCATCTACCCATCAACTTCTTCTTATAATCTTCTGTTGGAGCAGCAACGACCAAGATTAAAACATAATCGATGGCCCAAATTAATTCCCTGCCTACCCTTGTGAGTTTTTAGATAATTCTCACCTTATCTCAATTAATGCTGATTAATTAACCATATTCCATAAATTTAGACTTAGAAAATATTTAAAAAATGACTAATAATCTAATTGAGACACTTCTAGATAGAATTTCCAAAAATGATTTCTGGGTTTTGGAGATATCATGTATTCTAGCCTCTCCACCAAATTTCGTGGCTAGAACACATCCTATGCTACAGAAATAACACTCCCTCTTAGTGAGGACTGTGTTTGATCTCAAATGTTGCATATCTTTCCATTACACCCTATTTCTGTATCACCTTTGACATGTCACTGATGTCTGGCCATACTGCACACCAACCACTGCGCAACATTGATGCAACATCTGTGCTGTCGCTGATATTGCCATACTGCTGCCAACACTGCATCTGCACTGCAACTCTCTCTCATATATTGCTGATGCAACTGAGAAGCATCCAAAATAATCTATCCGTGCTACTGAAATGAGTTCTCCACCATACCCATCTGTTCTTTGAAATAGACGAACTTAGCTCTCCCTAGAGCTTTAGTGAGTATATCTGCAACCTTCTCTTATATGAGAACATATTTTAGCTTGACAACTCCTCGCTGTACACAGTCTATGATGAAATGACACCAAATATCTGTGTTTCGACTTGTGATGAAACACTAGATTCTCAGAGAGTTTAATGCAACTCGGATTATCACAGTGGATGCTGGTCACCTCCATTTTTTGCTTGAACAAGCTTACTAGTAGCTTTGAAAGCCATATAGCTTCGCACGTAGTTGTGCTTGTTGCCATATACTCTTCTTCTGCAGAGCTCTATGCTACTGAGTTCTGCTTCTTGCTACAACAAGAAACCATCCCTGATCCAACGCTAAAGCAACACCTAGAGGTACTTTTCCTGTCCACTGAACTACCTGCCCAATTTGCATCTGTGAACCCACATAGTCTGATGTCATCTCCTTGGGTATATCTCAACTCGTACTCAACTATGCCACACACATAGATCAAAATATGGCTCGTTGCTGCTCAATGTACCCTCTTCGGTTCTACCATACATTGACTGAGGGTATTGACTACAAAGCAAATATCTAGCCTAATGTTGACCAGATACATGAGAGGGCTGATAATTTGTCTATACAATGTTGGGTCAACATCCTTGTCATCTGATGCATTTATCTTCTTCCAGTTGGTGATCATGGGCGTAGACATGGGTCTACACTCCTACATTTTGAACCTCTTCAAAATATCTGTAGCGTGTCTTCCCTACCCAAGGAAGACCTCCCTGTCCTTCCATCACACTTCTAATCATAGGAAATAGTGAATCAACCACAAATACTTCATATCAAACTCTGCTATCAAGTTCCTCTTGCAATCCTCTATGAGCACTAATGATCCTATTAAGAAGAAATTATCCACATACAATACTAGGATGAGTGGCTCACCCTCTACCATCAAATAGTAAAGGTTGGGATTTGCGTCACTCTTGATGAATCCCATCTGCTGCAAGTAGTTGTCGATCTAACCATACCATGCCCTGGGACCCTGCTTGAGCCTGTATAGAGCTTTCTTCAATCTGCACACATGAGTGTGCCTCTCATGAGTCTCGAACCCCTCTGGCTATTCAATGTACACCTCTTCCTCTATCATCCCATTCAAGAATGTTGTCTTGACGTCTATATGGTGAATATGCATTCCATCTGAGCTGCTAAGGATATAACTGAGTAAATAGAGGTGTATTTGGCAACTAGGGCGAAGGTCTCTTCATAATCTATTCCTTCTTTCTGTGCATACCCCTTTTCCATGAACCTAGCTTTGTACTTCTCTAAGCTGCCATCTACAACATACTTGATTTTGTAGATGTAAGAGAACTTACAATTGACTTGTCCTTAGGCCTCGGCACCACCTCCTAAACATCATTCGTCATGATAGAGCTGTATTCTTCTACCATGGCATATACCCACCTGATGTTATGCGGCTTCCTGAAAGCTGGAAGGTTCTGCAACCTGAGCTACCAATGCTTGATATCTGTCAGGCTTCTCGTGTTCTCTCTTTTTCATCTTAAGTACTCCAACGGACTCCTCTGCATCTCGCAATGTCTGACAAACCTCTTTGTTGGCTCGACCACTAGTAGTGGGAGGCTCTACCAACTCCTCCTCATTCTGCACCTGTTGCTCCGTCTCCTGAGATTTCACTGGATTCTCTGCGTCTGAGGAAATGCTAGTACTGGTCATTGTACTGAATCCTTGTGACTCCTCTTGTGGCTGGAGAAATGGAGCCTCAACTGGTTGATTTTGATCACCTGCAGGCATCTCACGAGATCTCTTAAAAGCTCGATTTTCCATGAATTTTATGTCCTGTCTCACCTCAATCTTCCTATTGCTAAGAATGTAGATTCTATATGCCTTGGAGGTCTCGCTATACCCAAGGAGACACCCCTTCTTTGTAATCTGATCCGATTTGGTGCACTTCTCATCTATCACGTGGCAATAAGTAATGCTACCAAATATCTTGAAGTGACTACTTCTGGTTTCTTCCTTGTGAAGAGGCGTTTTCTTCCCCAATGCTCTATGAGGAGTCCTATTCTAAATATACACTGCTGCGTTACATGCCTTTGCCCATTGAAACCTGGGCAAATCCTAGTCATATAGCATTGCCTTTGCAGCCCCAACTATGGTTATGTTTTTCGCTCTGCTACCCCATGCTACTATGGATTATACGGGGTTGTCCATTCTCTTATGATGCCTTTCTGCGCACAAAAAATTGTGAGTCCTTATTAATATATTCTCCACCATTATTTGAGCGAAGCACCTTGATCTTCTTCCCTGTCCCATTCTCCACGAGAGCCTTAAACTCTTTAAAACGATCGAAGACCTCATCTTTGGTTTTCAAGAAGTAGATCTAGGTTTTCCTAGAATGGTCATCAATAAAGGTGACGAATTATTCGACACCACTGGGAGCTCTAGTGGACATCAGGCCACAAATATCTGAATGTATAAGTCCTAACACGCCATTTGCTTTGTTGTTACTTCTTAGGAATGTTGCCTTAGCATACTTCCCGAGTACACATCCTCTGCACACATCATTGTGTTCCGTGCCAAGTTTTGGAACCCCTGTTACTGTTTCCTTGAGCATCTTGAGTGCTCCATGGTGTAGATGTCCCATTCGCTTGTGCCATAACTCATTTAGTTCCTTCCCAACACTATTGTCAGCTTATCATTGACATTGGAGAGTTGAGTTGCAACCTGTACAATTTGTTGCTTCAGACTCCAATCTGGCTTACCTTCTTCCAGCTTGAGTGTTTAATAAACACTTTCTTCCCTACGAAGTGAATATCATATCTCTTATCCTGTAACTAGGATACTGAAATCAGGTTCATACCCAATCCTGGCACATGTAGTACATTTGTAGTGTTGGTGCTTGCTCCTTATTCCCTCTGAAGATCAATGGTACCTCTCCCTAATGGAGTACAATTTGTTATGTTTCCCATTGTAATATGGAAGTCCATTTGCTCCTTGTAGCTAGAGAAATATTCTCTAATCCCTGTCATATGAGATGATGCTCCACTGTCTACATACCAGACAACCTTTGAGGTTGAGCATGATAAGCAAGCAAATTCATCCTCCAATCTAAAAGACAACTCTGAAGCTCCCTGAATATCAAATCGATCCATGGCCATAGTGTGTGCTATTCCTCTTCTGTCCGGGACTGATTCTGCTACTGCAAACTGTTGCAAAACCTTCTGTGCAACTGATCAATAATTTGCTCTAAAAAAACTCTGTTGCTGCTCCCTCTACCTATTGGAATTACTAATCTTTGGAAATCGAACCTTTTTTGCTAATTACAACTACAAATTGAATTTCCCAAGCAATTTGTATTGTCTAGCTAGGTAATCTACAAAACCTCTGTGAATTTTCTACTTCTGCTCCCTCTGAACAACGAAATTCCTTTTTCTTCAATCTAAGCTACCAATATGCTAAATTGGCTTTGATACCATTTGAAAATTTCATCTATTGAAGCAATTGGAAATTATTCACCTAACTATAAATTAAATTATGCATTTTATTTGCTATGACAAACAATTAATAAAATCACAACTGCAATTTTCCCCATAAAAATACTGCGGAAAATAAAATACTGGACACTGAGAAATTCTAGCACACACATAAGAATTTTGACAATTGTCTCCGAGAAAACAATGCGGGAAAACCGATGCAGCAGATGAGGGTTTTATTATTATTCATCAACAACAATTCTGAGTAGAATAATTTAGATGCTCTACTGGCAATTTAATCTGAGGAAAAATACTGGCAAATTATTGTGAGAACTTTCTCTCACCCCACAACTAATTTATGCCACTAAAATTGCCTCCCTAGCCACACACATCCTTTTGCGTCAATCGAGGGCTTGTGTAGTCTCTCTCTGAATTTCAACCTTCCTCTTACTGCCTCTCCTGAAACTAGATTACTTCCTCCTGAAATGCTGCTAACCTCCTCTACCACCTGCTACTCACCCACTGGCTTTGTCTTCTCTACTGAGCCTCTGCTACTAAGAAAATCGAATTGCCTGGGCAACTAAGTATCTGCACTGGTGTATTCTCCATCTACCCATCAAATTCTTCTTATAATCTTCTGTTGGAGCACCAATGGCCAAGATTAAAACATAATCGATGGCCTAGATTAATTCCCTGTCGATCTGTGTGAGTTTCTAGATAATTCTCACCTTATCACAAAATATTTCAAAAATGGCTAATAATCTAATTGAGACACTTCTAGGCTGAATTTTCAGAAACGTTTTCTGGGTTTTGGAGATCTCATGTATTTTAGCCTTTCCACCAAATTTCGTGGCTTGAACACATCCGATGCTATAGATAATAACATTAGGCCATAGGCCCTCTAAAGTACAACATATCAAAATGGCAAGTACAAAAGAAAATCTGAAACTAATGGAACAAGATAAGATAAAATAATTCCATTAATGTTCACAATTGATCAAGCTAAGGTCGATGGGACTATAGGGTGCAATTAGTGGTCAATAAATTGTGGGAGTGTCGAGAACACTCTTAGATGGTAAAATGGCAAGTAAGTAAATTTATTGATGTCCACAAAAGTAGGTCAATGGTATTGAAGAAGAGTACATTCAGTATGACTATAATGTGGGAATGCAAGTGAATATCCTTAAAAAAGATACTAAAACTAACATATAGAGAGAATGAAACCAGTGGTAGTGCTACCATGACACATATATAAGACATCGTGGTATAATACAAAATACTTAATAGTCTATGGCAGGATACAAAAGAATAATGACTTCCTAAAAAGGAATGAGTGAGTGAGATGGTAAGGTCTAACAATGGAGCTAGAGATGTCAGTGTTGGAAAATCAAAGATATTATATTAGGGTTTGATTCTCCTTTCTTGATAATTACTTGTGAGTGTGTTGGCTTCTTTTACTTCTTTATTATCTTATCTTTCATCAAGCAATTATCCATACATGAAGATCACAAAACAAGAGACACAAGATATAGGCACATGCTAGGGCAAAACCCCCCTCGAGGGGAAAACCCAGTCAAAATAATTCTTCCTTCCATTAGTATTCTTTGAGACTCTTCACCCTAGACCAAGACCAAAATTTCCCTCCACACCATGTCAGCCTCCAAGATCTTCGACCCTTTCTAGCAACTTCGACTATGCAGTAGTTCCCAACAACATGTAGCTTCCGACAACAGCGAAAACCCTAGGAGACTTCGATCTCCTGAACCAGAACACGAGACAGAGAGAGAGAGGCACCAAAAGTTCGATTTTCCTCTTCTCTAGAGATTCCCCCAAACTCGCACTTCTTTCCTCCTTTCGATAATAGACTTCACACTTCCTAGCTCTTCTAGAGATATCGAATTGCTTGAGAGAGTGAGTGCTCCAAATGACTTCGACCTCCCTCAATATATAACCTTCTTGTGGGTCGAATGGGGGTCTTTAGGCCGACTTGATCTTCCTTAGGCCAACATGATGTGGAGGACACATAATTCATATTTCACTTGATACAAAACCTTTTTACATGATCCGTGTTGAAGAAAAGTGTAACTAGGTTTGGTATTTGTAAATGTAATTTTGATCTTTGTACTTATCAAGGAAAAGAAATATTATTTTTGTAGATTATTCGAACAAGTTTCTTGCTCATTTCATAGGTCTACGAAAGTCAAAGAATCAAAATCATGTTAAAGAGCTCTTCTTGAGCATAAATATGGGTTAACCTAGTGTCAAGTAGCCCTCCAAGGCAAGCACCATCCTCCAAAGAAGAAGACTGCTAGCAAAACAATGAAAAGATCAGTTAAGTCGGCCTCAAAGTATATCCAAATGACATGTCGGCTCAATAAAAGAGACACATCAGTTCACATTGACATGTCGACTTATTATGGAGGCATAACACCTATAAATAGGCAGCTAGAGTCACCACAAAAATATAGAATTTCGGATTAGTATCTTTGCAACTTCGGAGGTATAGGAACTCGAATGGGTACATGACTGTCTATCTTCGCATAAGGCTTAGACTTCGGATGCAATCACTATACCTCAAATGACTACTACAGAAATAGTAACATTCTTAGCATAAGTATGATGATAAGGGTTTCGGTGTAAGAGGGGAACACTCTGTCTCATCATTCTAGACAATATCATCTTGGCATTGTTGTGATGACAAGAATCTCAGAGATTCCACGTCACTCTACACAGTCTCGACATAATTCGGAAAAGAAGGTCCTATAGTAACATTCTCTACAGTCATGATCATAAGCATAGATATGATCTCAATGGAGACTTTGTCACAAGGTTATGATCACAACAAAGGAGTAGCAGTCATGACCTCGGTGAGCCTAGGTGCAGACCTTAAGAAGATCTCAGTGGTACAGTTAAGACCTCGATGAAAGTGCAAAGATGTTGCAGCAACAACGAAGATCTTGATGATGACCTCAGTGGTGCAGCAATGATGATTATCTCAACAGTGACAAAGGAGGATTGGTATCTTGGTCTTGGAGTGACATAATAAGTCAAGGGTCATGGTCTTGGTGTTCGTCAATTGGAATCTCTATAAGAAGAATTATGTGCGGGTTTTCCTCTCCAAGAGGGAGAGGTTTTGGCCCTGGCAGAATGCCAACATCTTGTGTTCTTGACTCTTTGTTTTTGGTAGCTATTTGATGAAACAAGAAACAAATTCTCTAATAATGTCAAAGAGAAGATTGTGCTAATAAGAAAATTAAAAATACCTCACAAATAGTTATCAAGTGAAGAAGAATCTCATTGACTACATGTGCCCTAGATTCTTCAACATGGTATAAGAGCTAAGGTGCTAAAGTCTAAGGAAGGGCATAAAAGAGACATTCAAGGATCAAGTTTGCATCTAAGCTAATCAAAAGATGAGTTTGAAAAGATGTACAGTGCTGCATCTCATATTCATATCAAGGAACAGTCTCGGATATCATAGTCTTGTTGGCAATCACAGTTTCAGTTTCATACTACAAAACTCAGATCTATGTCACAAATACTGAAAGCAACCATGATATTACAAAACCACAGATCAATCATCCTCTGCAATCTCGGGTCTGCGATTCTTAGGTGTACTTCACAGTCTCGGTGCTTCCAATGATGAATGGCTTGATGTAACAACAAATGATACTTCACAATAATGCTACATGATCTCAGTACACATGGATGCTTTATGTCTCGGGCTCACAGTGATATTCTATACTACTACATGATTTAGGGATGCCACTACTGCAAGAAAAATAATAGCCTCGGATCTCCTCAAGAAGAATTCAAATCGGTGGCATTATAATCTCACTTCGTGGTGTCAAGATCACAGAACCTTCTCAATACAAATATCTCACACAGTTCAGTATCTCATACTTACAATATATCTTGGTTTTGCAACATGTAGTCCTAGTGACATCACAATATGTTGAGTGTTGCATACTACCTCGATAAAGTCACAGTTTGGAGATAATGTTGCTAAACAAAACTAGGATAAATCTACTTGGGCTAAAGAAGTGTTAGCTCCTCTATTTTGGGCAAGCAATGGTAAGTCTCAGTGCCATGATCAGTATCTACACACTGCTGCTAATACTCCACAGTCTATTTGTGTCAGCGACATAGTACCATATATCAATAATCATAAAGCCCTGATAAGGAGTCAAAGTGCCTTAAAAGTTAAGATGATGAAGTAGTTTCGAACATCATAATAACATATAGTCTGGATGAGTTTTTGTCATGCTTGGTGTTGGACACTGCAAGGAGTCTTGGTAAGAGGTTTTCAGTAATGCTCTAGCAAGAATCTCATTCAAAGAAGCATCAAGGTAAGGATCTGCTCTTCATGTGCCAAGTAAGTATCTTTCATGGTTATGATCCATCTTTGATTTAAATGACTTCATTGTACAAATCGATACGTTGGTCCTTGTATAAGGAGGATAGTCTCAGTGTTTATAAATGGGTGAAGTCATTGAAGTAGGTCTCTGAATTCATGAGAAGAAACTTTTAAAGTCCTCTCGCATAGATAATATTGGAGACTTAAAAGAAGTTGGAAGAAGAAAAGATGGTCCTTAAAGGGCAATATCAAATAGAGGAGAGAAAGAAAATTCATGCTATTGGTTAGGACGGAAGGAGCTGAATGGATTCCATGATAAGAGGGAGTAGAATTCTTAAACTTAGCCTCTCTCTATAAAGTCTCTTTCTTGGCTCCTAGATCCTACATAGAATGTGATTACAATATGTTATAGGATGTGGTGTAACATTATGGAAGTCTTAGAAACAAGATCTCGTGACATCATCACGAGGGTGACTATGATCACGAGGATAAGTAGGATACCTTTGTCAACAACTTAGGGTTTCTATGAAAGAAGGAAAGTTGTAGGCAAGAACTTTGCAGAACTCAAACATCTGAAGAATGATCATCATGCAACAAAAGGGAAACGTCTGCTGGATAGGGATCTTTAAGATCCTCAAGATTCTTTGATGGAATCTTCACTCATCCAGGGATGAAGCAAATGTTTCAATAAAAACTCCAACCTGTGGAGTTCATGAATAATGATATGATGACATGAGCGCAATTCAAGGGGTTGAAGATCTTTCAATCAAGGAAGCTACTGAAAGAAGCCTAGACAACCTAAAGGTAAAATGAGGTATGTATACTTGTATTTAAGTTTTATAATGCCATGTTGTATGGTTGCAAATCAAAACTTTTATCTTGAGAAGCATGATCAAAGGAAAATGATCTCCTCCTCTAAAAGGATGCAGAAAGACATAAGTCACACCAGATGAAATTAACATAATATGTCCACATATGAAATATGAGGTAGTTGACTTCAATTACATCTCTGATTAGAAAACTCCAAAAGGCACTCGGGAATGGAATGTGTAAAGAAGGAAGAGATCGTGAGATATGCAACCCTGATGAAGGCAATCAACATCCAAAAAGATCAAGAAGACTTGACTAGAAAATCTCCCGGAAATATATGAAGACTCTAATGGAAAATATGTAGACCCTTGACAATGGATATCTTTGGGAGATATGTCAACATGAATGCAAGATGTTGATACCTACAAAAATATGTCATGATGAAGAGCCACCTAGTAATGTACAATTTGATTTAATGATATATTTGATTTCTTGAATAATATCTGGATAAGTTCATCCAGGGCTACTTAAAGTACAACTAGCATTCATATGATGAATGGAAGAAGCATGATGAGAAAGAAGTAGTCATATGATGAAGGTTCCAGATATGAAAAAGGCCACTTTCCATGAAGAAAGGAATGACATGACAGACTAAGTAAGAAAGTGATCGATGACTATTGCCCTACAAGAAAGAAGCTCAACTAACTTTCATGAGATCAAGGAGAAAAGTTGATCAGTAGCTGAACGACCCACGAAGAAGAAGTTGTTGCTGTATAGAAGAGTCCCTAGCTAAGAAGGAGCTCTAACAGGTTCCTAATCAAGAGGGAGCTTGGATTAGATCACCCTTGATTAAAAAGGAGTGACAATTGTGTTTTTCTATCTCATGTGTCATGCACTAGGCCAGGACTAACAACCATAAGTCCAGGTGAAGGCCATGAATGGAAATGTAGACACGTGATAGATGCAACATTCTTGTTTTCACCTAGGAAGAAAGAATGGAGGATTGGGTAATCATCTAGCATCCAATTCTCTTTAAGGATGTGTAGGGCATACAAGATAAGAGAAGGCGAGAGGACTGATATTCTTTGAGGGTTGGGAACCCAAGATAAGAATAGTCCTAGAAGGTCATACTCAGTGAACACCTGGGTGGGTATGTACCTTGAGAGACAATGATAAAGGTGTCTATAAATCATTGGTCTCGCCAACATTGTGCTCTAATCTTATGAGAGATAGAGTTGTTAGTCAAGGCCTTGCTATAAACAATGTTGGTTACTATGATGCTATAAGAGATGGGTTACCAATCTGATTCTTCTAATGAGAAATTCTTCAGATTGAGAATGACCAAGTACCAATGTAAATACCTCCCTAGTTAAGAGGGAGTGTTGAAGAAAAGTGTAACTAGGTTCGGTAATTGTAAATGTAATTTTGAACTTTGTACTTATAAAGGATAAGAAATATTATTTTTGTAAATTATTTGAATGAGTTTTTTGCTCATTCCATAGGTCTAGGAAAGTCAAAGAATCAAAGTCATGTTAAAGAGCTCTTCTTGAGCATAAATATGGATCAACCTAGTGTCAAGTAGCCCTCCAAGACAAGCACCATCCTCCAAAGAAGAAGTTTGCCAGCAAAACAATGAAGAGATCAGTTAAGTCAGCCTCAAAGTATATACAAATGACATGTCAGCTCAATAAAAGAGACACATCAGTTCACATTGACATGTCGACTTATTATGGAGGCATAACACCTATAAATAGGCGGCTAGAGTCACCACAGAAACATAGAATTTCGGATAAGTATCACCATTCTAGACAGTATCATCTTGGCATAGCTTTGATGGCAAGAATCTCAAAGATCCCACATCACTCTACACAGTCTCAACATAATTCTAAAAAGAAGGTCCTACAGTAATACTTTCTGCAGTCATGATCATAAGCATAGATATGATCTCAATGGAGACTATGTCACAAGGTTATGATCACAACGAAGGAGCAGCAGTCATGACCTCGGTTGGCCTAGGTGCAGAACTTAAGAAGATCTCAGTGGTACATTTAAGACCTCGATGAAAGTGCAAAGATGTTGCAGCAACAGTGAAGATCTTGATGATGACCTCAGTGGTGCAGCAATGATGATTATCTCAACAGTGACAAAGAAAAGGATTGGTGTCTTTGTCTTGGAGTGGCATAGTAAGTCAAGGGTCATCGTCTTGGTGTTCGTCAATTGTAATCTCTATAAGAAGAATTATGTGCAGGTTTTCCTCTCCAAGAGGGAGAGGTTTTGGCCTTGGCAGAATGCCAATATCTTGTGTTCATGTCTCTGTTTTTGGTAGCTATTTGATGAAATAAGAAACAAACTCTCTAATAATGTCAAAGAGAAGATTGTGCTAATAAGAAAATTAAAAATGCCTCACAAATAGTTATCAAATCAACAAGAATCTCATTGATTACATGTGCCCTCAATTCATCAACAATTCGAAAGCCCAAGAAGGGTCTCTTCAAATGTACAATGACTTTATAAACTCATTGGCAACTAGGGCCAAAATCCATGCGGGTCTTCTTATTCATGGCAGCTGATATTTTTCTTGGATTCCTCTCATCGAGAGGTGTAGGATTGATCTAAAGATCATCCGATTCCGACATGTATTCATGGAGATATGAATTTATTTGTGTTATTTGACAATTTGTCAAGGTTGGTCATCAACCAAATTACCCCCATTTGTCCTCCAAATTTTATTATAAATAGAGGTGGTCTTCAAGTCATTTTGATACACACTCACATTTTTGTGATCTCTCTCTTCACTCGGTTTTGGGTTTTGATGAAGGAGAAATCTAGATGGTGTTGTAGGCTCTACGCTGCCCTAATAAAGAAGCCTTAACACAATCTTGGAGGAGTCTTACAAGCAGCCATGAAACAATCTAATACACTGGCATAATGATGCCCTAAGTCTAATACTTTGTCATGAAGGCTAATGCTGTCATGGAAGAATGCCCTAGACCCTAATGCTGCCATGGAGAGCCCTAAATTACAGTTATGGGGAGTACCCTAAGACGCAGTGAAGGAGGCTTCCATATCATGGCAAGGAAAGGCCTAAACGCTGGTCTAATCTATACTTTGTTCTAAAGGAGACTCCTATGTAAAAGGGAGATTTTATATGCAGCAAAAGGAGACTTGTCTACGCAGCTAGGAGATGTCATAATCCACAGTCAAATGAGGGTTATATACAACAAGAAGAGGATCCTTATATGGTGGGAAGAGGAGGCCTTAACCAGCCCTAGACACAGTCAAATAGGAGTCTATATAAGCTGCCCTAGCCGCAGTCCTCAAGGGTGATCTAATCTGCAATTAAAGGTGACACACACTATCAAAGGAGCCCGACAACCTACTAATCTACTGTTTGATGACACCCTAATCCGCAATTATGATGAAGCCCTATTCACATCAAGGAGAGTTGATCAGCAGTGAACCTATACACTGTAATAAGGATGCCTTTGCTGCAGTAGGAGGAAAGCCCTAGCAGCCAGATAGCTGTTGTGGAAGCGTGTTCTGGCCGCATTCAAAGGAGGCCTATAGCAGCAGGTAGAAGAAGCCTTATCAATATATCAAGGCCTGGAAGGACAGCGTGGTATTTGTGGGAGCATGGTAAAAGAAGTATGATGACAACAGTGTGTTAAAAGGCTATTCCTATGACTGTCATATTATAGCTTAACTTGCTGCTGGGCTAGGTCGTAGGCCATAGCCAGCAGCATAGATTGTGTTAAGGGTTGCACGAGTCAGTCTTGAAAGTATGGCAGTGCTGGAACCTCAACTTGAATCATGATTGTATCAAGGATGAGGACTGAAGTTTGATGCACCATCTCATGTAACAATAGTACTTTAGGAGGAGGACAACATTCTGTTAGATGCAGCATGATGGATGCAGCATGGTGATGGAATCACCTTGGAGAATCAGTTGAAGAAGTATGCCTTCACCTGAGTTCAGATCTGTAGTCCTTGTCATCAAATCTGCAACCTCATTATTTTATCGTCATGGTAAAGATCTCTGCTCTTATTTTGACAAGTCAAAGTGTTGACTTCTGATGTATATGTACTATCTCTCTCTCTATTGAACTATTGAAGAATATAAGAAAAATTGATCAAGGGTTTCCCCATATTGGGGTTTGTCTTTGGCTGGTGCCACGTCTTGTGTCCTCTTGTCTTGGCTTGTTTTCTGCGATTTATGTTTACGTTCTATCTGTACTTTACTATCATGTTGATGTGATTGCTAATTTGAATATTGTCATTGGATTGATATGGAAAATTTGAAGTAAATTGCGCTAAGCATAAAACATACCTAAAATTAACATGGTATCAGAGGAGAGGTGAAGACAAAGCTTAAGCAAGAGTGAAAGAGCAATCACCGAAGACAATTTGACAAGGTCAAAAGGCTCAATGGGTTCCTCATCCCGCTTCAAATTCACCAAGGGTGAAGTCAAAGCAAAGAAGATTATCAAAGTGGTACAGCGGAAGCATCTGGTGGCCTACCTAAAGGTCACTTCAATGGGAAGTCCAGATCTAAGGATGGAAAGAAAGGTAGATGCCTTGCTTGTAATAAGTTTGGCCATTATGCGAGGGAGTGTCCGAATAGAAGGGGCACATCACTTGATGGTGATAACAATCATTCCAGGGGCATCTTCAGTGATCAAAGGAATGACAAGTACTATTAAAGGAAAAAGGAATGCAGGTCATCAAGGAAATGGTCGACTCTTCAAGAAAGCAAGGAACTCCAGGTATAATAAGATAAGATAAATTTATTAATGTCCAACGAATGACCAAAAAGTAGGTCAAAGGGACTGTCGGTTACAAAGAAGTGGGGTCGTGCCCAGTAGGAGAACCAAATGGTTTCCTTATAAAGACAAGTACTGAAGGAAAGAAAGACAGAAAAATATAAAAGCTAGGCGGGTCGGGGTGAGCGTATGGAGCTCCGAACCCGGCCTCGCCGACTGATCTCTAGACTGCGTTGCAGGGTCACCGGTGAAGAAAACCCTGGGGACGCGAATGTAGGAGTCCGATTCTCCTAACATCCGAGGTCGAGAGAGGAGAACTGTGGGTAGTTCAGTAAGGTTTGCTGTCTTGACATAGTGGTCACTGGTTGCCTCCCATTGTATTGCCTTCGTGATCTTAAGATCCTGGGCTGCCTCGCGGGGAGATGTCTGGCGCGGTTCTGCTGCTGGGTCCTCGTCTCCAAGGGGCTTCTCCTCTTAGCTGAACGAGGGTTTGCCGATATATGTGAGCATGCCTGATCGGTATCTTCGCTGGTTGATCTCTTAACTCCTCGGGCTGAGGGAAGTGTACTGAAGAAAGAGGTGATCTGACGAGTAGTGTTGGGTCGGCCAGGAGGTTGAAGGATCTGCTCTCGATGCTTAAGAGTCTCCTAGATGTAGAGTGCGACAAATCTCTGGTCCGTGTATTTGAAGAAGCTGGAAAGAGTATTTGGTCCTCTGAATAAACAGTGAAAGCGACCTCTGATCTCATAATATATCGGACACCCGAAAATGAAGTGCCATTCGTTTTCCACCTCATGTGTATGGCATAGCCGGCAAATCCTGTCAACTCTCTCTATCTGGTGGTCTGTTTCTACTCGAAGCCTGTGTGATCCAACTCTGAACTGTCCGAGGGGAATCCGGAGAGCATGCATCCAATGTCGAAGTGTATACTGGGGGCGAACTATAAGCCCGTTTCTGATAATCAAAAAGTGCTCTGCATAGAAAGCCATTTTCGGACGTAACTCCTCCGGGGGGTTAGTCCATGTGACCTGGATAAACTGTCTGTAAATGTCTTCCTTGATGATCTTATTGAGTTCCTGCTTGGGGCGGGGTCCCCTGGGGGCGTTCAAGGAGTACTGAAAGGGGGGGAGGTGGTCTATGTGGAGTCCTACTGCTTTGAGGAACTTTGAGACCCCTGTATACCAACATTTGGTTTTCCTTGGTTGTGTGCGGTCGATGTCCTCAGAAGAGCAGTAGGCTAGATAAGGGTATCTGTCACGTCCTTTCAAAGTGTCTGCGAAGCTCCGGACTCCGTGGAGAAGGGAGACCAGTCTGAACGCTGTCTCAAGGCGGAAGGGCTGTACACCAAACTCGGCCAGAATGATTTGATGTGGGATAGTACCTTTGCAACGAATAATGCGTCGGAGGAGAAGGGTTTGGACTCTTTCAACTGCCGCCCAATCTGACTCCAGCAAGGAAGGGCCCCAAATTTCCGATCCGTACAAGAT
>APFE030335224.1:0-17737 GCA_000404065.3 Pinus taeda | reverse complement strand
AAGAAATCTTCCGCATTCCGATGGTTTGACTAATGTGGAACTATTTTTGAATGAATATGAAATGGAAGTATTGGAATGACATCAATTCCAGGCATTGTAATTGGTTCTACGTGCTACGCCTGCCCATTGGTGGGGTACGCACAAGGAGAGTTTTGCTGGATGGAGAGAATATAGAAGAATGATGAAGTTAAGGTTTGGCTATGCTAATACTAGAATGACATAAAAGTGCAGTGGGAAGGATGATCCACGTGATCATTGAGAACGATGGACTAAGGCTTGGGGAATAGAACCACAACCAGAATGGGTGCATATCTTCTATCATACACTAGATACGATCCCAAGGAACCTGTATCTGGAAACAGAGCTTTGCCAAAGGAACTGGTAGAATGGAATCAGCCATATTGGAGTACATAGTTGCGCCATGCGATGGAATGTTATAGTGTGATTGTTGAAGAAGAGGATGATTCACGGAATATTACCATTACTGAAACTGAAGGATAGCGCGAAGTTGAAGGACCAAAGGTGGAAAACCTGGTATATCAGAGCCTTTGAAAACTTGACAGGTAAACATTGGATCTGAAGAAGAACCTAAGTTTGCGAAGATAGGAGACTACTGGGATGAAGATATGGTTTATAAGGTAGTTGAGCTGCTGCATGAGTACTAGGACTTGTTCCCAACGAAGTTTTTAGATTTGAAATGGATTTTCAAAGATTTAGGTGTTATGAGGATCACTTTGAAACTAGATGTGAAGTCTGTTAAGAAGCGGCCTTATCGACTGAATCCAAAGTATAAGGAGAAGGTACGCCAAGAACTAGATGAAATGTTGGAAGTTGGTATTATTGCGCCTATAGAAGAATTTGATTGGGTAGGCCTAATGTTGGTCTAAGAAAAGAAACAAAAGGGTGAAATCTACATATGTGTAGATCTATGGAAGCTAAATGATGCTTGTGCGCATGATCTGTTTCCAACACCATTTACTGACTAAGTACTAGAGAATGTGGGTGAATAGGAGGTGTATGCATTCACTGATGCATTTTTGGGTTATCATCAAATAAAGATTGCACTGGAGGATCGAAGCAAAACAACCTTTGCGACTGAGTGGGGTTTCTTCCAATATACAGTTATGCCATTTGGATTGAAGAATTCGCCTACAATATTTTCCCTGGTAGTGATCGTGAT
The DNA here is from genome assembly GCA_000404065.3 of Pinus taeda. Lineage (NCBI taxonomy): Eukaryota > Viridiplantae > Streptophyta > Pinopsida > Pinales > Pinaceae > Pinus > Pinus taeda. The sequence goes on along the minus strand of APFE030335224.1, from coordinate 16,557 downwards.
GTTCAAAGAGTTTATGCATAAGTTCCTGGACGTATATTTTGATTATTGAATTATATTTGGGTTGGTGAAACACCATGTTACGATTCTGTGCCTAATGCTAGATATATGTCGAAGGTATCAGATCGCACTAAACCTAAAAAAGTGTATATTATGTGTGCCTTTTTGGATTTTTCTTGGCCATGTTGTATGTAAGAAAGGATTGATGGTGGACCCAACGAAGATCGTCGTAATTGTGAACTTGGAAGAACCTAGGAATGTGAAATAGTTGCACGCGACATTGGGACACACTAGGTACTACAGGAAGTTTATCACGGCATATGCCCAGATAACCACACCGATGGAGAAATTATTAAAGAAGGATGCGATGTTTTGCTGGGATGAAGACTGTCAACACAGCTTGCATGTCTTGAAGTAGAAGATGGTGACAATGCCTATCTTGGTGTTTCTGGACTAGAAAAAGGAGATTCATGTGCATGTTGATGCCTCATGTATTGCGTTAGGAGTAGTATTAACACAAGCAGGAGAGGGAGAGATTGGTCATCCGATAGCTTTCGTGAGTAGGAAGTTATCCAAAGCCAAGAATACTTACTCCACCACAAAGCGCGAAGGGTTGGAGATGGTCTATGCACTACATAATTTTAGGAATTACTTATTGGGTGGACACTTTAAAATGTATACAGATCACTCCGTGCTGAAGTACCTGGTCAATAAGCATTTGTTGGGTGTGAAGTTATGCGGATGGTTACTATTGTGCCAAGAGTATGACTTTCAGGTGATTGTGAATCTTGGATGGCTAAATACAGGCCTAGACCATCTATCAAGGATTGAAATAGGTGAGGAACCAAGTAGTTTGTAGGAAGGACTGCCTGACACGTAGTTCCTTGTAGTGTGTCATGGACGATCATTTTCCCGATATTATTCAGTTCTTAACAACAAGAACAACTCTGGAATGTTATTCCACTCCACCAAATAAGGAGTTAATAGTTCACACCGTGGATTTTTCAGTAATTGTGGGTCATTTGTATAAGATGGGGTCGGATGAGATATTGCGAAGGTATTTTCTAGAGTTTGAATGTCCTAGTATCCTAGAGGAAGCCCATGGAGGAGTGGCAAGGGGTGACTATGCGGGGAAAGCAACCGCATAGAAGATTTTTCACATTGTTCTATGGTGGCCAACATTACACAAGGATTCTAAGCCATACTGCAAGGCATGCAACGCTTTCTAAAGGATGAGGAAGCCTTCACGGAGGGATGAATTTCCTTTAAATCCTCAAGACTCATTGCAGGTATTTGATAATTGGGTCATTGAATTTATAGGTCGTATACAACCACCAGGAAAGAAGATGGGCATGTGGTATATTATTACTGCAACAAAGTATTTAACTAGATGGGTGGAAGGAGAGCTAGTGAAGGATTGTACAACAGCCACTGTTGTGAAGTTTCTTTTCAAGTATGTCTTAACAAGGTTTGGATGCCCTAAGATTTTGACGAATGATAGGGGTAGGAATTTTTTGAATGAAACAATTAGAGTGATGGTTGAAGAATTCCAGTTGTATCATTAGAAGAGCACGCCCTAGTGCCCACAAGCGAATGGAATGGTGGAATATTTTAACAAGATTTTGGAGCATGCATTGATGAATATATGCAACGCACAGCAAAATGATTGGGACATTGTTATAGACATATTTGGGCACTCCAACCCCAATCTCATATGTCCATAAACCAAGGGCTTCTAAGCCCCTAAAAGTGTTTTTTCATACCCTAAAGGAACAAGGTCAATTGATTACATCATCTCCCAGAAGTTCTCCCTGAAAAACTACTCAGAACTAGTCAAAATTGGACCATACAGACTGCTCAGTGCTATGGGTGCAATGCATCTCACCTACTACATGCAGAAAGTGTGATGCATACTAAAAATCCCTTCTGTAGGGTGCGATGAGTGAGAGCAGACAAATGGCAAAGGCAGTTGGCTAGGTGGGAACCCAGAGAATCTTCTAGAAACTGCCCATCTAACACGTGCCTCTTTAAATTCGCCCAGGAATGAGTAAGAGATCATGAAATCTCAAAGTGGAACCAAGGACTATCAGAGAAATGACACTAATCAAAATCCCAGAAGCTAACGTACCCACCCGCAAATATCTATATATGGATCCCTCATCATAGAGATCCAGAGACTGAAATTTTGTATCTTGTAAGGAAGTGTTGTTGGTTTCTCTATGGAACAACATAGTGTTGGGTGATCTGGCATTTCATGAGGTGAAGAGGGCTTTCATGTTGGGAGGATGGCACTGGGTCAAACCAATGGGTTACAATCCTCTCTTCTACCTCTTCTATCAATAAAGTTATTTGAGTTTTCCTCCATATTCTTGTATATCTCTGAATCTTGTATTGATATATGCATTTGTATGGTTAATATATATCTTATCCTATATTATTTATGGTTATAGATCTCTATGCTTTGAAGCGGGACAAGTAAGGAAAGAGTGGAAAAGCTTTGTGAAAGGGGAGAGGAAACAAGCAACGAGCCAAGCGAAAGACTGAGGTTGGTACTCTCTGCTTCTCTCTCATCTATCTCTCATAAAGGAAAACACAAGTGACTTTAGTTTGTTTGTTTCTAAGATAGCTACTCGTCTTAGTGGGACTAGCATCTCTGAATGGACACTAGTTTTCCCGATAACATACATGTGTGTACCTGTGGTGTTATGGTCTTATAGGATGAGCTACAAGAAATTGACATGACAAACACTGTTCAGATTGGTCTATGGAATTGAAGCAGTAATGAAGATGGAGTATATTGTGCCAAGTTTATGAATTGCAACCTCGACTGAGATGGTAGCTTACGAGACATTGGACGAATGGCTTGCGCAAATCATGGAGTTAGATTAAGACTGCTTCCTTGCAGGATTTCACCAGCAAGTGCAAAAGGAACGCAAGAAATCATGGCATGATCGACATATTAAGCTACGCAAATTCAAGGTAAATGATTCAGTGTTATTGTATGATAGCAAGTTTATGAAGTTCCTAGGAAAGTTTCAAATGCACTGGGTTGGTGTCATATGTTATTAAGGCAATCACGGATGGTGGAAAAATTCAGCTTGCGAAGCTGAATGGGGAACGATTCCCTGGAAAGGTGAACAGAAGTAGGTTGAAGTTGTACATAGGGGATCCTGCCCCTATGCAATGACTATATGAAAGCAGGACAGTCTTAATAATCTAGGTAGTTGCAAGGGATTGCGGGACTATAAACTACGCTGCCTGACTAAGTAAAAAAAGTTATAGGGAGGCTGTGTGATGGATGACATGGGAGTGACAAGTAGAGTTGCACTGGATGAGTTGTGCAATGGAGGACGACATCACACAAAGGGGGTGAAAAGTAGCCATTGAGGTTACTATTCATGATTTGATGGCCAAAAATCCATTAAGAGGAGTGGGTAGGCACTATTTATGGAAAAGATATTTTGAGATCTACCACCAAAGACGCAATTATTATCATAATTTGGGGGGAACAATTAGATTTCCATTCAAAACTTCTTATAAATTACAAGTGTTGGTCTGCCGAAGAACACTTTGAGTTATGAGATTTGTTGGGTGCCTTGCTATTGGAATATTATGAATCATCAATTCTAGGAAGAATTTGTGATGCGTCCCTCTTTTGCAAACTACACTACAACAGCTCGACAATTATTTATTGAACGAATGATTGATACAAACCCTACCAAAGCCATAATTTCCAAAGTTGTTCTGTCTAACGCGTCGGGCCCTAAGAGTTCAAGTATGGAAGCTACAACCCCTATGCCTACCGTGCCAAGGTCACGAAGGGTGAAGCAATCCGCAGCAAAAGAAAAGCAATCTCCTACCAAACAAAAGTAGAAGAAGTCGATGCCAGTGATAATATCACTAAGTAAGAATCCATAGGTGTGACAAAAGGAGGAAAAAGATAAACAGTCAGAGAAATTAAGAAATTTAAGAAAATAATAATAAACCACTCATACAATAAATATCAGAAATATAGAAAAACCAGACATGGCAAAAAAGGCATGAGAGACTTTCCTGTAATATCTCATTCTCATGAATTTCATTATTAAAATAATGTTTATGAAACATATAAATACATGAGGAAGTTGTCTCAAGATAGTGCATCTATCTTGAACACACTTGGTTGATAAAATATATCAACAACACACTAATCTAGGAGCCTAACTAGTTGGAGAGAATCTCTCAACCAACTAAGCCTAAACTAACTCCTAACCATGAGGAACAAACTCAATCTAGAAAGGTAGGATTAAATCCTAACTTTCGTGATTTTAGTTAATTTAATTATTTGGACTTAGAATTGTTTTTAATGTGAGAGTGAGGCTAAAATTACCCCCCTCAATGATAAGTTGAAATTAGGAACCAAGAACCATCTTCCAAGTTCTCATGCTGAAACTATTGATCCTCAAAAAACACTGTATGAAAAAACCACCAAAGTTGGATGTTGAAGAAACTGCAATATGAAAAAACCATGAGTCAGTTGCATGCCTGATTCATCTCTAAATGTCGCTTGACAACTCCTTCACGTGCCAAGCTACAAAAGGATCCAACTTTCCTTTGCTTGAAATCAACATCTTGTGTCCACTAAAAAAATGTGACGAATGCCCATTGGTGTATCTACTAATGATGATCACCTACGCGCTGAAAAACAACTCACTATTTCTTTTGCTATGTTTGAAAACAGCTCACTGCTGACTTTGTTGTCAATCACCCACTATCGAATTTGTTGATGCTCACTTGCTGATGAAAATGCCCACTGGCTGCTTCGCTAATGTTGTCAAGACTTTTAGTCTGACAACCATTGTCAATTTCATTGACATTTTGCTCCCTTTGTTAGTCGAAACGATAGACAATCTTCTGCAAATTATTTTTTAACTCCCCCCCTTCAAGTGTATGAGTGGTTCACTAGTGTACTCCCCCGTTCAACTACATGAGAGTACCATCTTCATTTTTACTATTGGCTGCAATATGTGTGAGTGAATTCGATTGTAAAACTTATATAATCTTCTGACCGTGGATGACCATTCCCAAGGATCAATCCATGAATAATCGATCTTCAATCTAGTTGATGGTTGCTGTTTGTTGCATTGTGCTAATGAATGATTTGACTTGACACAATGGTGACAAGGATGGAGATCAAAGCACTGAACTTCCAAATGACTGGTTCTTTGAAAATGAAGGCATTTTGGTTTGACTGCAACTTCAGTTTGTGCACATGTCTATTTGTCTCCAACGTTTTCATGGCTTTTTGATGTTATTTGATCAAGAAACCCTGCACTGGTGAACTTGATCAGCATAGAATAATAGGGGATATGCAAATTGGTGTCATCTTTGACATATCCTAAGCCTCGTCGATTTTTGTTACTTTGGATTTCTTCCCATGGCTTGATGATTGGTTTGGAAGAAATTTTAACTGGATCAAGGACCACTTTGACACTTGAAGTTGGTTGGATCAGTAACTTGGAATCATCAACTATATTTACATTGTTCAAAGACTTGGAAGCATCACTCTTCTCTAGCAACTTAGTTCTTTGAAGTTGTGACTCCAGTTGAAGGAACTCAATCATTTCATGTGCATGTTGAAGATGCACTTGAATATCAGCAAGAGTTGTTTTGATGATGTTCACCATGTTTCCAGCTGATGATAAAATAAAAGTGTTAAGAATTTGGGACAATTGAATGTGTGACACCATGTTAGCTTGCTCACTTTGAATTCAAGCACGCTTGTATTGTTTCTTATTGCTTATGATTTAAACAATTGCTAGAGTTTTATAACTTGGTTGCTTGAACTCTTGATTTCAAACTCACTTGATGACGATTGCTTGAATGCTTCATTGACACTTTGTGAATGCTTCAATCAACTTCACATTGGCTCGTTTGTTGTAGATGTATTTCTTTGAACTTTCGCACTTGATTTTGACAAGCTTGCTTGATTGGTTGTTTGAATGACACGCTCGCTTGCTTTGTTGTTTGAATGACATGTTCCCTTGATTTATTGCTTATTGCACTTGAGTTAAACACTGGCTTGATTTGATGCTCACTTGAAGAATAGAATACTAGAATTCACACTTGTTTGATGGTGATTTTTTGCTAGAGGGCTTGCTTGAACTTGCTTGATTAATTACTGACACTTTGTGCTTTCTTGAATGTACTCACTAAATGTGCTGACTTTAAAAAAGGAAGGGTGTTGAACACTGTCGAAAATGCACCCAAGAGACAAATGACAAGTTCAATCTTGATGACTCAATTGAAGACTTACTCAGCTTAATGTATTCACCTTAACAATTCAAATTAGGCTGTTAGTTACAACCGAGAAGGCACCCGTACAATTCACTTCAAAAGTGTTTATCTGCAAGTGATACAAAAAGTGTTGATGATGTTGATGTCGTCTTGGCTGGAAATGCTTGACTTTTTAGTGTCCTTAACTTGATTGCTTTGATTACATGATGTGAATTGTGCTTTCCTAGAAGATCATCTTATCAAGTTGATGATGTGACTCTTTGTGCTTGTGTACTTAAGCTTGATTTCAAGAGCATGATTAAGCATTATTATACTTAAGCTTGCGTATGTGCATGTAGTTTTCTAAGCATAATACAAAGAAGGAATTTTGAGAATCCGAATACAAGTCATGCACACGCATTCATTGCACACAGTGTACCTAAGATCCCCTTATTCAATTTCAGACGAATCTAGGACACAAGCACCACAAAAATTATGATTTATTAATTACTGAAGTACATCAACCTTCACAACATTGTGATTGAAATTTCTCAATCTTTGAGAATGCCAACCTCATAAACCCTTGAAGAAACTTGTCTTCAAAAATGAATTCTTTCAATAATGAACTTCCCTTATCGCTCCAAAATTACAAAAATCACCTCTTACTTCTCACTCCAAAAAACTCTATCATCACTTATGTCTGAAAAGATCACTTATAGCTCCACTATTACAAATCAAAATATTCTTGAAACACACCTCATCCCTCCAAACATAATACACTTTTATGCTTCTTCTTTCTTTTCCGGAAACATAAAATAATATAAGTTTCATAAAACTTCAACGAAGCCTATTGATTATCATGAATGCCCATATACTTCCATTATAATTCCATGTTGAATATAACTTGATATGAGGCAAGCTTCAAACAATGCAAAGCTTGAATAAGAGACTAACAAATTTACTGCTATTGACAACTACACCCATTGACAGAGATGTGTTACACATACCCCAAGCACTGAACTTCACCTTAACAACAGTATTTAAGAGCTGAATTTGACCACTACTCCAATTTACGATATTTGTTCTTGACTGGTCCTTTATTATGCAAGCTATGGGTCGGTTCTTTCATAGTGAGTGCATCTCCCCCAATTTACACTAATGAAAATTTCATAGAATCCTCACTTACAGATGCAACATTGTCCTCGGCTGCATTCCAACACAATGAATGGACTGGATTTTTATGTCTCTATAAATAAAATATGAAAATATTAGTCTCCACATCGATTATGACAACAATATTCTCTATTGTTGCAGTAACAAACTTCCCATGATCAAGTTTCAACCTCAGTTGTCCCCTACCACCCTTAGAAACCTTCTTTCCAAGAACCTTGGTTAACACTTGGATAACAGATTCATAGCAGCAAAGCAGTTCACCATTGCTTGGATGGAAATCGAACGAATTGAGTGTAGCTAAATTCCCAATAAATATTCGCAAGGAGTGGGTAGGAGTGAAGGTGACTTGGAGGTTGGCTAGTCCTCGATGTGTTCTGGTAGCTCTAGTTGAGTATTTGTATCCTTATTGGATTCAAGTTTGTATGCAAGGCGATTTCTCCTCCAAAGAACAAGTTATTTCAACGCTTCTTCTTTACCAAAATTCAACCTGTAAGTATTCTTAGTAGCTACAATTTAGGACAAACTATGAAAGAAAGGCATTCAAATATAATGCATTTCCCACAATCTTTCTATCTACACTAGCATGGTTCTAGTTTTATTGTTACTGAACCCATTGGCGCGAAACTGTTGTCCCTCTTCTTGACCATGTCACTGTTTTTGCCGAAGATCTCCTAAAGGGATCTTCCCTTCATCACGAGCACATGGAATGTGAAGAAAAATCTTATGGTGCAGATATTAGCGAGGAGCAACAGAGATTTCTTGATTCTGATTCCCGTGGGGTGACCTGTATCGTCTCCTTTTCATGCGTGCTCTGCGCAGTGTAGAGAAACCAAAATGCTCCCTCGATGGCTCGACTTTTTTCTTTCATAGTCACACCAATAAGAATGAATGTAAGAAATCAAGTGACATCTTGACGAGACAATTGGAAAACTTACCAATTGATGCAATAATTGTTCTAATACGTAACTCCTTCACTGTCATCTTCCAGTTCTATAGTGAAATATTGTGGTGTTGGCTCTGCAATTTTCCTGGAAATCGATGTTGATAGCAATTGCAATGTTGACAACATCTACTATCTGGCTTACAGTTGACAAAGTATGTTATGAGAACCTGCACTTGATCCACCACTTATTTGTTAACGATCTGGTGGCATAAAACCACAGATTGGCCGACACAATGGGCATCCTGAAATTCTTAATACTTAATATAGGCATTCACTGATTAAAGTCCACGGAGTGTAGCAAGCTTGCTTCATCCAGCAAAATTGACACCACAGTGCCATGCTCAACCTATTGTGACTCCGTAATAATAAATTGAACGGGCTCACAATGCTTGGAAAATATGCGTGCATCTTTTAGCTAGACACAAACCACGATCGACCATATTGATTCACCACAAATTTTATTGATTTGATCTTGTTGTGTGTAGTAGTATTGTGCTTGGAATATGAAATTCAAATCTTGGTCAGTTCAACTATTGGCCCCGACGTGAAAACCTTGCACTGTCTACTCCAGAACTTTTCATGCTGCTCCATATTTGCAGGCTTCTCCTTTAACTAGTGATCAAGCTCACTCTAGCTTGAATATCAAACCCTTAATCTCATGCTCAGCTCTAAATAATCTCACTGCAGCTCTGATACCAATTGAAGAGATTTAAGAAACTAATAATAAACCACTCATACAATAAATATTAGAAATATGGAAAAACCAGAGATGGCAGAAAAGGCATGAGAGACTTTCCTGTAGTCTCTCATTCTCATGAATTTCATTATTAAAATAATGTTTGTGATACATATAAATACATGAGGAAGTTGTCTCAAGATAGTGCATCTATCTTGAACAAACTTGGTTGAGAAAATATCTCAACAACACACTACTCTAGGATCCTAACTAGTTGGAGAGAATCTCTCAACCAACTAAGCCTAAACTGACTCCTAACCATGAGGAACAAACTCAATCTAGAAAGGTAGGATTAAATGCTAACTTTTGTGATTTTAATTAATTTAATTATTTGGACTTATAATTGTTTTTAAAGTGAGAGTGAGGCTAACAAGAAAGTGGTTGATTTAGAGGACGAGGAATATCAAGGTGTAGAGGAAGTGGATGCTAAAGAGGTCGAGCCCATCTCATGGCTTCCTAAGTATATCCCACTACAGAAGAGAAGAACCAAAGTTACCAAGGACCTAGATTCTAGGAAATTCATAGTTTCGATACCCCTATTGCCTGAATAGGTGGAATCTGAAGGTACTACATTAGCACACATTCCAATGCCAAAAATAGAGGATTGGGACCTCACAGACCATGAGGATGCTCTAAACTCCATTTCTAATGCTTGGTAATCCATTGTGTGTTTGCCCAATGAGTATAACCATTGAACTCCTAGTACCATGTGAGGTTTGGAAGATCTACTACATAGAAATCACTAGTAAAAGTATTGTTACCAAGAGTTACTCTCAAACTTGGGATCATTCGTGTGTAATCCGAGTTGTACCCGTCCACAACTATCACATCCAAGCCCTTGAAGCCTTCAGTGGTAAGTCCCCTTCCCATATTTGGTGACCAACAAGTATATGACAAAAATATACTATGAGGAGACTATGGTTACGTGATTAGAGCTCATGAAGTGGGTCAGAGGTGTTGAGTAGGCTGGGCTATTGCACATGCCCTATGTGCTACATTATCATCAATCAACTATCAACACAGTGTGTGTGCACCAGCTCCTTACACTAGTGCACGATGGGTGTCTATGGTTTGGGGAGCCCATCCCAATTACAGACATTTTAATCCATCGGATAACGAAGTTGCCTTACAAAGGAACGAACCCTGCCAAGGAGTTTGGAGCGAATAGTGGGGAAAGAAAATTAGCAGATAAGATGAAGACCATGTATGGGCTTGTTAATAAGTCACACAGATACTCTATCCACTCTATACAGTACTCTATCCACTCTATCCAGGATCAGGTGCTACAGTTCACTACCCAGATTCTTGTGGGAAAAATCATGAGGAAGTTTCGCGCAAATGTGGTTCCAACATCGGTAGTGTCACTAGCAGCCCAATGTATGAAGGGAGTGCAATAAAACTGGGAAAAATATCCATGCAAGGAGTTCCTTGCCAACTGTCGAGAAGCTCAGGAGGAGAGCAAGTCGTTCCATTATGCATGGCTTTTACTATCTATTTTTTTAGTAGCTTGGAGATTTCCAAAGGACAGTCAGTTCCCCCACACAAGGAAGATTTACCCAAGGCAGCACGGTTCGCCTCGCTGTGGTCTACAAAATATTTGGCAAGAATCAAGGAGACAAAAATTTTCTGGATCCTAATGGAGGTGGACCTTCGAATGGTTATCAATCAGAGGCCAAGGTTGTCCCCATCCTTGTTCGCGCAATTAACAGCCTAGATGGAGTTCAAGTTAGATTTCCATAATGTGTCAATCTGAGCATGAAAGAACCTAAAGCACAAATGGCATAAGTTTCCCTATTTGGTATCTATTACAGACATGCAGGAGATCATGTGGTATTGGCTAGAAGAGTGGTACAAACCCATGGGGATTGATGTGGGAACAAGCAAAGCTACAGAGATCTCTACTACGTAGAAGTGTAAGGAAGTTGCTCAGAAGTTCGTGCGAGCTCTCGCTGAGTAGAAGTAAAAGGAAGTTGTTGCTAAGGAAGATCCAGAGGAAGAGCAAGCAGAAAAATAGTGCATAGCTCAAGAGAAGGCAAAAAACGAACATCAGGATACAGAAGAAGGCTCAAAGTAGGCCTCACAACACAAAGATGAGCAGGAGCTGTTAGAACACGAAGGAGGTAGTGGTGATGAGAAGAGCACTCCTTTCACCTTGAAGAGGCACACGATTTGATAATGAGATCTAAGACAATTATCAAGGTATTACAGACTCATGTGAATAGATGTGCCTATGTTACTTTGTGCAATGGATCGATACGATTGTGAAATACATAGACAATGAAGCAGTAAAAGGAACATAATAGACAACACACATAAACACAGCATGTTTAATCAGGATTCCACCCAACACTTCTGGGCTACATCTCCTAGTCCAGCCTTCAGAGATGACCTCTCTATTATGTCATCAAAGTAGAGTTTTACAATAGTGAGCTTTATTTCAGCCTCACACAACAAATACAAAACAATAAGGCTTTACTTGGATCCCCAAGTATCTTCTAAGTACACAGACCCTCCTCGCTAATTCTCTGTCTCTATTACTCTGTCTCAACACTACATGTCTTTGTTTCTCTCAGTCTATGGCTTTAAAGACAAACTACACTATCTGTTCATTTCTCCTTCTCGGGCTCTCTGGCTTCCCAACCTCTATCTACTCAGATCCCCCTCTGAGCGTTAGGAATCATTGCTAAACACTTTCAAGGATGGTCGCCACCTATACTGTAACGGAATGGATCATTGGGCCTTTGAAATCCTTCAAAATCCCAAAAACAGTCATTTTTTGTGAAATGCTGCAAAACATGGGAAAATTCGCCAAATCACTATTCATTAGATTTGAAATATTCATAACTTTGCACTATTTTTCTATCGGGTCCACCTTTAGGCTGCTTATCGCGTCTCCACCGTTCATCTGGGAGATTCAGATCCAATGGATGTGGTTCATTTTGGACGGCTCTTTCATATGGAGGTTAACCGCTCGATGAGGGTGGTTTTCTCTTTCCTCAGCTTGGACACGTGGCAGCCAATGTATGGGATCAGGCGAAGCCCAGCCCAAACCACTTACCGCCTTTGGCCCACCCGAAATCCCACTTATATCGTGATTTCCCTTTATATTAAAAATTCATTAAAACTTTGAAAAACCCCATAAAAATGTCTTTATCGAACTTGAAATAGTATTCAACAGCATTAATAAACCCTTGTGGGTCTGTAATATCACATCGGGCGTATTTCCTTTGTAATCCATTCATTTGGCAGAAATTCAAAATACAAAGGAAATTGATGTTTTCTGAACTTCAAATTATATCAAATATCGCCTATATTTTCATCAGGTTTGGCCATCGCATCGCATATATGTAATGGCCCCACTCCTTGTATTTTCCGATTATGATATCGTGATTCAACTTGGGTCGTCGATCTGCATGCTTGATCAACGGTCCTTGTTGACCCGTGCTAATCGCGATCACAAATGTTATGTGGTTGTCCCTGATATCCTCCCTTTACTACTGGCGATTGTGATTCGCCAATCAAATTTGGGTCGTTGATCGCCCTGATCTGATGGCTTCGATTCAAAGTTGTTTTGACTGCCAATAACCCTGTTTTTCACTATTTTCTCTATGTTTTCCATGCCCGATAGTGTTATCCGATATTTCTAAAACTCCTTCTTTTGCGATTTTTTTTTATTTATGAAGGCTTAGAGGCTTTCTTGGATCCTATTTTGGATCACGCCTTCCCACTGAAAAAGCTTTTGGACAACCAAAAGTTGGTTTTTAAGCATCAATCAAGTGAGGATACAACTTCCTCACTTGTCCAATCTCTATCCATCTTTCACTTCTTGGTTTTGAAACTTTGAGCCCAATTTTTAGGTACTCAACATCTCCTCTACACGTAGTTCTCACTTTCCTATCCAGAACTGTGTCTTCCTACAACTCATTAAGATATTCAGGCAACAGATCATCAATAGAAGGCAACTGACTTTTCTCTTTGGGATCTTCAACCAAATAAGGTTCAAATAGTCTCAATTTCTCTGCATTAACTACCGAATAGATGTGCATGTAAGCTGGAAAATCAAGGCAAAAATCATTCTCACTAATTTTCTCAAGTATCTTGAAAGGTCCATACCTTATTAGCTTCAGCTTCTTACCTTCACCTTGCATTTTGTCTTTGCTAATGTACAGCTAGACTTGATTAGACTTGATCACCAACTTGGAAGCTATGTGCAATTTGATGCTTATCATGCCTTGCCTTGTACTTGGCTTGGCTCTTTTCTAGTTGTTCCTGCACTACCTGGTGCATTTCTTGGATCTATTCAATGAACTTGGTTGCTTTGTCCACATCATTGTGTCCATCAACTACTATGTCTTTACTAAAGACAAAATCCAAGGGAGACCTTGGTATAAAACCAAAACAAGTCTCAAAAGGATATCTTTGTATAGAAGAGTGTTTAGCACGGTTGTAAGCATGTTGAACATAACATAAATGTTCATCCCAAAGCTTGGGATGCTTACTGCAATAGCCCTTGAGCAACTAGATCACTTTCCTGTTGACCACCTCTATTTGGACATCTGTTTGTGGATGAAAGTTTGCACTCTTCTTTAGTATGGTGTCCATCAACTCCCATAGACTTCACCAAAACTTCCCAACAAATCGGGAATCTCAATCAGAGACAATAGAAGTGGGTAACCCACAACGCACCCAAACATGCTAAAAGAACAACTTCGTTGTTTGTTCAGCTGTAATCTGCTTGTTATAAGCTATTAAAATACACATTTTGTTGAACCTATCCCCAATAACATATAAATAGTCATGAACTTTTCTAGATTTTGGAAATCCCCCAACAAAGTCCATGGAAACACTTTCCCAAGGATGAGAAGGAATTGGAAGTGGAGTGTACAAGCCTAGTTTTCTATTGTTGGGCTTGCTTTTAGCACACATGGTACACCCTTTAATATATCTAGATATTTTTTCATGCATTCTTGGCCAATAAAAAAGCTTTGTAGCTGTGCAACTATTTTACTTACACCAAAATGACCTAATATTAGAGAAGTATGTGCTTCTTGAATTATGTTAACTATTTCAGTTTGAGGAATGCATAACTTTCCCAAATGATACAAGAGTTGGTCCTTAACATGATAATCCAATTATTCTACTTGTTTTCAATGACTTAAGGTCACATATACATCTTTAAAATCTACATCTTGAGCATATTATTCAATGTAGTCTTTCTTGCAATATTGAATTATGCTTAAGTATAATAGATGCATTTATGATTGGTCTTGACAACATACCTGCAACTTTATTGTGTATGCCTTTCTTATACTTGATGACTAGATGAAACTGTTGTAGAAAACCCATCCACCTATATTGTCTTGATTGTTGTAATTTAGTTTGTGAGTGTAAATATTGAAGTGGTTGATGATCAATATGTATAGTTGTTTCTTTACCCAATAGATAATGTTTCCACTTTTTCACACTCTGCACTAATGCATACAATTCTTTATCATATGTGGGATAATTAACTACTGCAAAATTAAATGTCTCAGAATGATAACATATGGGTTTACCATGTTGCATCAACATTGCTCCGATGGCATAGTCACTAGCATCTGTTTCAATCTCAAATTGTCTTTGAAGATGCTAGGACTAGTGTTATACTATTTTTTTCTTTCAAGGTGTCGAAGGATTTCTGTTGTTTGCCTCCCCACTGAAACACCTTGTTCAATCCTGTCAAAGCATTTAAGGGAGCTGCAATCAAGGAAAAGTTAGCAATAAACTTTCTCCAATATTGTGCTACTCCTAGGAAGCTTCTAACTTCTAGAGCAAATTTGGGTTTAGGCCAGTTCACAATGACTTCAACCTTAATGGGATCCATCTTCAATTCACCACCCCCCTACAATATGACCCAAATAATTCAAATATGTTTTGCCAAAATCACATTTTGATAACTTAACATAGAGATTTTCTTTTTTCAAAACATCTAGAGTCTGTTTTACATGCTTCAAATGTTCTTCCCATGTTTTACTAAAAACAAGAATGTCATCTAAACATACAAATACAAAATCTTCAATAAAAGGTCGGAGTACATCATTCATAACTCTCATGAAAGTGGCAGGAGTATTAGTTAAGCCAAAAGGCATAACTAGCCATTCATACAACCCTTGCTTTGTTTTGAAAGCAGTCTTCCATGCATCTTGTTCTGCAACTCTTGACCTGATGTGGTAGCCACTATGCAAGTCCAACATTGGAAAGTTAAAGAGTTCTTTCAACTGATCTTAATAGATCATATATGCGAGGAAAGAGGATAAGATTCTTGCATGTTTATTTTATTCAATGCTCTTGTAATCCAATTCCACATCCTCCACGAACCATCTTTCTTTCTCACCAACACGATTGGAGAATCCACATGGGATGTGACTTTGGCCTTATGATCGTTTCTCGGATAGCTCTTGTTACTAGACCATTTTGGGCACTTCCAACCCCAATCATATGTCCATTAAACTGAGGGCTCCTAAGTCCCTAAAAGTTTTGCTTCACTTTACCATAAAGGAACAAGGTCAACTGAATTTACTCATCTTCCCAGAAGTTCTCCCATAAAAAGCTGTCATAAATGCGTCAAAACTAGGGACCATACTTGAAACCCAGTGCAGAGGGTGCGATGCATATTCACCTTCCCAGTGTACAGGTGCGTGCATACTGAATGGCTCCTCTGTAGGGTGCGATGGTCGGGAATGGACAAATGGAAGGGACAAAATGTGAGGTGGAAGATCATGGAATCTTCCAAAAGCTTCCCCTCTGACACATGCCTCTCTGTTTTCGACCAGGGATGAGTAAGAGATCATCATTCTCCAAGTGGAAGCAGGAACTATCACAGAGAGGACACTAATTAAGACCCTAAAAGATGACTCACCTCTCTACAATCATCTATATATGGATCCCTCATCACAGAGATCCAGAGGCTGGAATTTTGTATCTTATAGAGAAGTGTTGTTGGTTTTCTGGTGTATATTCATAGTGTTGGGTGATCTAAGCTTTGCTTGAGGTGGAGAAGGGCTTTCTAGCTGGAGGATGATGCTGGGTCAGAACACATGGTTGTAATCCTCTTGCTACTTTTCATCTTAATAAAGCTATTCAAGTTTTCCTCCATATTCTTGTACGTTTACTTATATATGCATTTGTATGGTTAACACACATCTGGTCCTATGTTATTTATGAATATAGATCTTTGTTCTTTGATAGCAGTATATTGTTGTGATTCCACAGGTGCTCTTTGAAGCTGGGAAGATGAAGAAGAAGTGGTGAAGCTCTATCAAGAAAGAGAGGAATCGAACAAGGAAATCAAGCACAAGACTAAGGTTGGTCTCCTTGGTTCCACTCTTATCTATTTTCATGAAGGAAAACGAAAGTAGACTTTACTTGTTTGTTTCTAAGATAGCTACCAGTCTTAGTGGGAATAGCAGCATCC
>APFE030335218.1:51790-91233 GCA_000404065.3 Pinus taeda | reverse complement strand
ATAATTATAGTATACCAAAAAAATTTATTGTTCTCGTTTTATTTCCATTTCTGTTTATTCTAAGGTCTTGTAGTCTGGCAAAATTCTCAGCCCTTTAAGAGCTGTTGTGCAGAGATCGTGATGGTTTCTTGGGTCAAAGCTACCTGAAAACAGTAAATTATTTTCAGTCGTTTCCTTCCATATTCTTAGCTTAAACATCATTGATACGCGTGTGGTTAAAACAATAAAAATAAACAAATTAGACAAAAGTTTTTTGCCCGTTTTTTAGGGTCATCAGGAAAATTAAAGAGGTGACAAATTCTCCCATTCTGACCGCTAGATTCTGTGCATCGGCCCTTTTCCAAATTGTTGTTTCATTAGTGACTGCCACTTGGCTTAGTTTGACCATAACTTTGATCGCAAATATCTTGAACATACGAACTAGAATTTGAGTGTCGTTTTGTCGTTAGAATCAGCACGACAAGCACTATGATCTGGTCTTCGTTTAACTTCAATATTATGACTTTAATTTTTTAGCTTTTTGAAGACCACTTTTATTTATAAACATTTCTAAAGCCACCTGGATCATTCCTCCCCACTGAGGAGCTTTTAATCCTCCAAATGCATGAACATAATTTGAAAATATTGTGTTACATTGTCTACACAACAAGTGTCCTAAGATTTCACACTTCCTTCTCCTTCACCCCTATTCTTCGGAGCCACAAATGATGAACCGATACCTGCATCCTCTACAAACCCATAGTACAATCCTGCAAACTTACATATTCAAGTACAAGACCAATCATGACCCAAGCATCCTCATACTTTCCAAGAGTTCATAGCACACACTCTTTGGTCAAGTGTACATCATAATAGAAACCAATACCACAACTATCATTAAAAAGGCCAAAAACACCATCGTTGCTTTAATAAGAGATGGAAAGCACATCATCACTTCTACAATTATATCACAACACATGATTTACAAAATGCGGTCATGACAAGCTACCATATCTAGTAATACCATCTCTCACTTATTAAGTGAATATCTCATCATCTTGGAGCTGACTCGCTTGTTGAACAACATTTCCAACTAGTTCCTACACAAGCGTTTTGTCCTTCTTGAGATGGTGCTTTGAATGGAGCCTCCAATACGTGGCTCTTTGATGTCCATATCTGTTGCAATGACTGCAAAAATTCTTCTTCCTCTAGACCTTCTTTACCTTCTCCCTTCCCTGATGTGGAGAAGGTCTTTCACATCTCGTCTTCTTTCTTGCTACCATTCTTTTCCATCACTCGAAAATCACATGGTTATGCAAACCATAAAAAATACATGGTTTTCTATGCCATGATTTCTACTCATCATTAACAATATGCTTGTAATCAAAATGAACTTTACAGTACTAAGACTGTTTATACCTCTCTTTATTATCTCTGGTGCAATTTTGGCGGTGAGGGCTTGCCTTAGCTTTTCCTCTGCAATGTGCATTGTCATGGGAGGATTTTGATGTGTTCCAATCGCCCTCTTTCTATGATGGCTTCGATAATTCATTGGAAGCTTCTGATATCTTTGAGCACTCTCCTTCAGTGTATCCCAAACCTACAAATTGAGGTCTTTGTACAACCTCTAGTGGCTGAGTCATTCCCTAGCCATTAACACCAAGTCCTCCTCCTTTATACCCCATCTTCATAAGGAGTCTCATTCCAGTTCTTGAAATGGGTAACTCCATGTTTCCAATAGAAATAACATCATGTGAAAATGAAATTGAAGAATGATCAACAATGTTTACCTCAACTGTCGATTCTCAAGTAGGTGATGGTGGCTTTTGTAGGCCTTCTTTAAGCTTCAATTTTTCAAACGCCTCTTCCGTGGCTCATAACTGAAGTTGCAGTCTTTGCTTCTCCTCTTTTTCTTCTCGTAGAAGTCTCCTCAATTCAGCATTATCTACTTGAAGGTTTTGATTGATCTCCTCATCTAAATGATGAGAAGATGAATAATCACTATAAGATGGATATGGAGCATCTCCCTCCACTATTTCTTTCTCTTTTTCCTCTCTCGCCATCTTCTCCTCATAATCTACATACATTAAATCTAGCATGTGTGCCACCCTAAGGCTGTTCTCGTAGAAATCGTTGTTGTTTTCCATTTTCCTTCTTGTTGCATGTTCAATCTCCGGTTATCGTTCACATTCGCAATTCACATAAGCAAAAAGACTGCTCTGATACCAAACTTGATCTGAATCTCTCACAACTACTGGAATTAACCGATCTTTTACTTTTGTGATGTTAGTAGAATTGCATATGAAAGAGTATGAAAACCCACATGTGTGTGTCTTAAAGAAGAGGAAACATAATGAAGACCATCAAATCAAAACACACATACACATTTATAACATAGTTCACCCATTGTGGGTTACATCTTCGGGCCCGATGTCAAGGGTGGGGAGGCTGCTTCATTAAATGTTGCAAGATGATGATGAGTACATGGTACATTCTTTGTAATTACAAGGATAAATTCCCTCAACTAGAGTGGTTTGTCTCTCCACGAGATGATTTTCTATAGGAAATCTCACTCATATGGGCCCTCCTTCAGCATGAAAAGATAATAAATTCTCACATGACATGGCATACAAGTATACTTCAACATAATGGTAACAAGGATATCGACAACAAAAACATCATCTTAACAAATCAAAAGAAAAACACGACATCATTGCATCATATACCTCCACTTTCTAGGGATGGCCTAAAAATGAAAATATCAGTAGTAGAAACAGACGTCACCGTTGAATTCATGGCACAAAATCGTGTCAAATGATTATAAACTTGGCCCCTTTCTGACACCGTCAAAATTTAGACAGTCGGGAACTTGAAGATTCCCCCAAAGATTCCTTCGTGGAGATGGGAAAAAAATTTTCTGCTCGGATGAAAATTCTAAGCACATGACTCTGCTCCTCGTGAAATTTTGGCAAAAATGACTATAAAGTCGACATCCTTCTGCCTCTGTAAAAAATCAGCCTCCAAGGCAATGTTTTAGATACATCAAGATTTTGCAAAGGTTCCTCATTGTTGACTGCCTGAAATTATGTTGCTTAGATGAGGAAACATGCCACACCATGACGTTCCCTATGAAATTTTGGTTCGTTTGAGTATAAACTTGGCATGAATTTGACACTGTGAAAAATCACCCTCTAAGGAATCTTTTAAATTCCTCATTGATTCTACAAAGAATTTTCTAGGGAATATTCCCTCCTCGAAAAACATGCCTCACTGGGGGTGGTTCCTCCTGAGCTCTTGGTTTCGTTGCTCATACTCGGCCTCTGATCCCCTTTCCCCCTTCGGCGAATGATAAAGTATGAGTTAAATAGCCCTTAGCGGGCGATTTCCCAACAAGGTTGTTGGGCAAGTTAGTGTTGTGGCCAAATTTGGCGGGGGAGGTTGAAGGTTCTAACCCCATCTTGACCATAAATAAATGCTTGTTTATTTTTTTTTTTTTTGGCATTTAATGGTTTGTTATGGTGCGTTTTGATTTAACCATTGGTAGTATGTTATGGTTTCAACGGCAAGTTGTTTGGTACTGGTTGGGTCTTTGCATTAAGTGTTGATTGGGCCGTTGCATCAGGTGAGTTGGCCACCAGCCAATGCAGGTTCAAACCCCAAAGGCCCATTATCATATATGACATTTGTGGTAACGACCTTCAACCATGTCAACAAGCTATGGTGGCGGGGTTTGACCACCCACCACCATATATATATATGTTAGTTGTTGGGTAGGGTCGACGGGGGTGGTGGCGCACTGCCCCTTTTTTAATATTTTTTTTCATAAACAAATAAGACAAAAGTTTTCCACCAAATTTTTAGGGTCACTAGCAAAATTAAAGAGGTGAAAAATTTTCCCATTTTGTGCACCGACCCTTTTCCAAATTGTTGCCTCGTTAGTCACTGTCACTTGGCCTAATTTGACCATGAATATATTGAGCATACGAACTCGGATTTGACTCTCATTCGTGTCGTTGGAATCAGGACGACGAGCACTACAATGTGGTTTTACTTTCAATTCAAATTGATGACTTTTATTTTTGAGTTTTTTCAAGGCCACTTCCATTTTTGGATGTTTCTGAAGCCACTTGGATCATTATGCTACCATCTGCAACCTACTTGATCTTATGCAACCACTTGGAACTCACAATTGGCTTACCCTTCGGTCTTGGTACCACCTCCCAAATATCATCCTTCATGATGGAAGCATACCCTTCCACCATGGCATCTCTCTAAACTTGTTGATTTGTTTCCTCCTCATATGAAAACCTCTTGGATGTTTCTCACAATATCCAAATAAATATGAAACTTCTCTAGTGGCTTACTCTCCCTGACAACACTCTTGGAACTCCCCACCAACTCCAAAGCTTCTTTCAAGAGCTCTTGCAACCACTTGACTTTCCTCTTCAATTTGTGTGGAATGCTTGCATTGTGCAGAGAGATTTGTGGAGAGAGTTTTCATTATACAAAGAGTTTTGTGTGGATAGATATCATTATGCAGAGAGTTTTATGTGGAGAGATTTCATTATGTGGCTAATTTTGTGCAAAGAAATTTCATTGTGTGAAGTAATATAAAGAGTTTTGTGTGAATAGATTTCGTTGTGCAGAAAACTTTCATTGCGCGGAATTTTCTTTGCATTCTACACAACTTTTAATCAATTAATTAGCAGTAGAGTGCAGAAACACACTAACAACAAGGCAAGTGGAGAGCTTTGTATTTATTGTTTACGGGGCAAGGAAAAAATATAAGTACATTTATATAGGGGTCGTCAACTTAGTTCACAATTTCTCCAAAATTCTCTTAGATAGTTATTTTTCGTTAAATTCCAATAAAAAAGTTATTTCCACTATTTCCTGAGCAAAATTACAATTTCTTTAAATTATTTTATTAATTTTTATACATGTTATTTTTTAATTGGGTGATATTATCACATTACTTGTTTAGAAAAATAAAAGTGAAGTTAAAATTTATGGTGGAATTTAATGAAAGATACACTTCTCAATGGAGCACATAAAGTTATAACTAACTATTGAAAATATCTATTGGAGTTGCAAGTATGTCACAAATTTCCACATATAACATAATACTAAATAGGAAAAATAAGAGTTGTTTTAAGTGTGGCTTTTTGAAAAGTTTTCTGGTTTATTTTTCAATCTAATTTGTCTAGAATTTAGTAGGGATTCATTGAAATCACAAGTTTGATGGCTAAAATCTACACAATCTAGGTGTCCCAAAGGTTTTTCACAATGTTGAATCCAAATATGCAATTAAAAAAACTAGTTTAAACAACACAAATCAAAATTTCACCACAAATTTATTCACAAAATTATGACTAGAATTCCACCAGTATCTTCCAAAATTACATTTAAAAACAATTTGAAAAAAATATACAAATATATCACAAATTTCCACACATAAATATTAAAATTAAAATGTAAAAAGTTTTTTTTTTTAAATTAGAGTAAAATCTCAGAAATAGTACTTCATTTGTACTAATGTAACATCTTCCACTGTAGATTCTAACTATATAAAATATAATATAAATATTTTTATTTATATTTATAAGAGGTAGGATATGAGAAAAAATTTATAGGCTTTATGGAAGTATTAGAATAAAGTAAAAGGAAAAAAAAAAATTAAATAAATAAAAAATATATATTAATTTTGATTATTAATAAATAAATTATTTAAATTTTATATAATAAATCAATTACAATTTTTTAATAAGATATAATTATAATTACATCTATTTTTTTTTTTTTTGAATTAACTTTAGCCGTGTCAAAAGAATTGGAAAAAATAGTTATCTCTACAACATAGTCTTTGCCTTGGGATTCTAGCGATTCTAGCGATGGCCCGTGGATTGACTATTTTTTTTTTTTAACCAAACAGTTTGTTAGGGTACAAAAGTTTATTAGCATTTTGTCCGGTTACAAAAGTTTAATTAAAGTTTTTGTTGGTAATTTGATGTATCAAAATTTTAATTAAAGTTTTAAATTCGATCTTTTATGGGAAACTTCATGTTTCTTGAGACAACGTTATATAGGCAAAGCTTTTTTATCCAAATTTATGTTCTACAAAAGTGAAATGAATATTCAATAAAAGATTTTTATCAAGCACAATAAATGAAATAATAAATTAAGAAAATGTTAAAGTTGTAATGTTTTCTGTAATAAAAGCATAATTACAATATTAATTTTAGGCTATATAATTTTTAATAAAATTGTGATTTTTTATTTCAAGATATTAGTTTTATTTCATTTTGGCAAAACTCGCTAGTACAATTTCACCATAACTTACATAACTAGATTTCAATGTATTGTAAAAAAGATATAAAAAAATTACATTTGCATTAATTACCTTCTGACCTTTCAAAATAAATAGAGTATTTGACAAGACTTGTATTAAAAATTTCATTTAAATAATATAAAATAATAATTTAACTAACCATTATCTCACTGACTTTGAAAAACATATTGTTAAAATCTAAATTAAAAATTATGTAATCTAAGCAATGTAAAATAATAATTTAGCCAACCATTACATTATTTAATTATTTCCATATTTCTCATAGTGGAATGTTTCATTCACTAAGAAAATTTAGTGAAATTCTTTAAAATATAATTTAAATCATACTTCCATATATTTCAAAGTGGAACGTTGCATTCAATAGAAGAATTTGGGGAAATTTTTTAAAATGTAATTTTGTCCACAATTAAGTATCTTTAAAAGATGTTTTTTCTCATCTATAACTTTTGAATCACAATATTTCATTTTGTGACAATTTGGTGGAAATCCTATCAAGTTGGTGGGATTTCCACCAATGGATTTTGAGTTAGTCCACAAG
The DNA here is from genome assembly GCA_000404065.3 of Pinus taeda. Lineage (NCBI taxonomy): Eukaryota > Viridiplantae > Streptophyta > Pinopsida > Pinales > Pinaceae > Pinus > Pinus taeda. The sequence goes on along the minus strand of APFE030335218.1, from coordinate 84,367 downwards.
TATGTTGACTATATTTGTCATTGTTTTAATTAGAGATAGGGTTGAGGTTAGTCTATTATCTCAAGCATTTAACAATAAAGATTCTCAAATAAAAAATATAAATGAGTATAATTGAAAGTGAGATTTTGGAATCAAAATTAAAATGTGATTAATAATAAATTAGTATAAATATATTAGGAAATGTGGTTAATAAATGTAGTTAATATATATTAATTGATATTATTTTTTATATGATGTAATTTATTATTTTATATGATGTAATATGTTATTTGATAGTTTATATGGTAATTGTAAAACAACAAACCTCGTAATGTGGAATAGAAAGAAGTTCCTCTTTAAACTTTAGTCACTCTGGTTATCTTATATGGATGTAAGGTTTGGGGTTGTAGCATCTTTAGAGAATCCTGGAGAAAGATTGAGAAATTCCAGAAGCGTTTTATAACGTATAACCTCAAAATTAAAAGCAACACACCCTATCATATTGTCCTTATAGAAGTGGGTCTTTCCCCTATCGAGAGCCTAGCTATGACTAGGCTTCTGTTGTACAAGCACAAACTCAATAACATAAGCGACCATATACTTCCTAAGCTAGCTTTAAATTCCAGCCAAAATCACCTAAGGCTCAAACGAGGTTGGTATAAAGACACCAGGGCTTGGTTAAACCATTGGGAGATCGACGAGAATGTTGCATTGCAAAACATTAATAACATTAAAAATATTGTTACTTCTGAGTTCAAAGAAAAATGTGGTGTGAGAAAGATTTAGCAACTAAAAGAAAATTAAGATATTATGGGGTCATCAACTCGACCCTAGAAAATCAAAAGTATCTCTCTATTTTAACCACCCCAAAGAAGAAAACTAATATAGCCAAGATTAGAACGAACTCTCATGAGCTCCATAGTGAAACGGGTACTCCGACAGTTCCTAAAACACCATGGATGGAAAGGTTCTGCCATCTCGTAAGAATACTGAAAATCACTTCCTCTTAGAGTGCCCTGCTTACTACCACATTAGATCTCAATTTCAAAATTTTTGTTGCAATACTGACCTTCCTAGCATTTTACGATGTCAAAATCACAGTGAGCTAGGGAGGCTTCTCTCCAAGCTTTTTGAGCATAGGAATAAAATCTTAAATCAAACTAAATAATTTGTTTCTTTAGGTCCGATAGACCAAAGTTTGGTCTCAATGTTGAGCATAGGAATAAAATCTTAAACCAAACTAAATAATTTGTTTCTTTAGGTCCGATAGACCAATGTTTGGTCTCAGTGGATGTTAACAATCATCATCATCATAATTGTATTACTTTAAAAATTAAAATTGAATATAACTTTTAAAATGTAAAATAATTAAATAAAAATTCCAAAGTACAAAATAATAAATTAAAACAAAATATTTAATATTTTAAATTTTTGAATTAAAAAAATTAATTTCCAAAATATTCATCATAAACTTGACATGACACTTAAACACATTGCACTTGCCCCTACTTACTTTTTATTGAAAATGGAAAAAATTCACCATTTAAAGAGACTTGTATTGCTTGCTTGAAAAACTTTTGAAACTATTTGTGGTATAGCCAGTGCACATGCACACTTTTACTGATTTTAGTGTGTTTAGGGCTTAGATTTAATTGGCCAAATTATGAAGTGTTGTCCAGAGAGGTGCAACTAGTTGGCTATGACGGGCTACAAGACATTTTAACATTATTTCCCATCTTCCCAAATTGATGGTATTTATTAAGAAGTTGGATCACTTTTAGCATTAACTTATTCTATGCAAAATATGAGTGGGCTTGTGGTACTTCTGCGAATAATGTCATAGTGATTGCAATTAAATTTCACATTCCCGCGTTAAATAAAAAAAAAACCTATTAAATAAATATGGTATTAAATCTTATCAGAATACATATGTGAGAGAGTTTACACTGCACATTAAGTTATTGCATCACATGGCATGTATTTAATTTAATTTAATTTATAAATAAATATTGAAGAGTTGTACATTTAATATTTATTTTAATTATAACAGCATAGATCCATCTTAAATAGAGATCTAACATGAGGCGAGAGGGATCCAATTCCTTCACGTGCAAATTTTTTTATGATTCGATATTATTTAAATGTCTTGTACAATTTATTTAATTTTTTTATTTTTAGATTTTTAATTTTATTTCATCCAATTCCTTCACGTGCAAATTTTTTATGATTCGAGATTATTTAAATGTCTTGTAGAGTTTATTTAATTTTTTTATTTTTAGATTTTTAATTTTCTTTCATTTCATTTTGACCGAGATGAACAAAATTTCAACTTTAATGACGATGAACATGTTACACATAATAATGTGAATGATAATTAATTCTAAAATCTCCATAAAAACATACCATATGAAATGTTAGTTCAATGAATTTGAAATGAATTTGAAATTGTTAAATTTTTTTATTAAACTTGAGGAAAAATAAAATAATAAACTAAAAATAATTAAAAATTTTAAAAGATGAAAACTAAATAATACATAATTAATTTAATAGCTAAAAAAAAAATCTAATTATAATTGAAATTTTGTTTATTCCATAAATATAATTGAAATTTTAAATATGCTTTATAAAATTTTAAAACAATACTTAAAATGAAAACAAAACAATATTTTTAAAACAACAAAAAAAACAACCCAACACCTACTATGATAAAACCTAAAAAATTCAGAGGCATGAGAAAGGATTTAGAAAATTAAAAAGGAACCTGACAAGAAATTTATGAACTTTTTTTCCAATTGGTAACTTTAACATAAATTAAGTTGTGAGTGGCTTCAGAGTTATCAGTTATGTTTTTCTCTTCTTATATTGATTAATGAATTAACACGCTTTTTATAAGCTTAGATAGTTAACACAAGGATGCTACATGCAAAATTAGGGAGCTAGAAAGGCACAAACTCTACCTACTTAAACAGGAGGAACCTACGTGGAGACTCAAGAGCTGAGCCTTATGGCTCAAAGAAGGGGACCGAAATTCGAAATTTTTTCATAAATATGCTAATGCCAGATGTGAGAAAAATTCCATCTGGCGGATCAGTGATGGTATGGGAGGCTTCTTCTATTCTCAACAAGATATTACCAGGACTTTGGAAAGCGAAGTGATAACGAGAGGAAGAAGTGGGTTTTTTGCTCTGCCCGCGCTGCTGCCTGCGCGCGCTCTGGCCCTCTGACCTAGCCTGCTCTGCGCAGGTCTCCCCAGGCCTGCCTGCTGGGGCCCCGCTGCTCTGCTCCAGCCCCTCCTTGCGCCTGCTCGCTGCCTCAGATCCGCGCTTCTGCATTGGGCGCCTTTCCTTTTTCCCTGCCTCCTTCGGGGTATGGCAGCTTAAGTTGGCTCGCCCTCCCTCCTCCCCTCAGGCGAGCCTGCAATGGCAGGCTCCGCCTCCCAGCCCTTGCCCTCTGAGTCCCCTGAGGAAGCCTTTGCCTCGCTTCTCTCCAATCCCTCGGATCCCAGACCCCGCCCCTCCCTCTCGAAGTTTATCAAGAAACTTGATGAAATCCCTGAAGTTATTTTACCTCCTTCCCTCCCGAGAAAATCGGCAATAGCTTTATCTGAAAGAGGACTTGTTGGTCAGTTTACAGGCCTTTGGCCTTCTCCCCGCACTGTGCAAAAATGGGTGGAGAGAAACTGGAGTTCAATGATTCAAGGAAAGATCGCCATCAGGTTCTGCGGAAGAGGCTTTTTCACCTTCCTATTCGAATCAAAAGAAGACAAGAGCCTCATCTTCCGCAATGGCCCTTACTTCATGGACACGAGAGGGCTCTACCTGAATAGATGGACCCCGGACTTCGACCCGGAAATGGACATCCCTAATGCAGTTCCTGTGTGGGTGCGCCTGCCTCATCTTCCCCTCCATTGCTGGGGAGACGAATCCGTCAAAGCTATTGGCAATGCAGTCGGAAAATACATCGACAGATCAGAACCAAGGGAGAACATGCACGCCTGCGCAAGGATCTGCGTCGAGGTCGATCTGGGGAAAGGGCTACCCGAAGCAATCAAACTCAAGGTGGACCAATGGATGCATATACAGCAACTGGACTACGAGCAACTCCCGTTTAAATGCAAGGTATGTCACGAGTACGGCCATTTTGCTAATAGATGTAGTAAGCTAAAAGTAATTGATGTGGAGCAGAATGAGGAACATGCAGGGGGTTCTTGGGAACAAGTGAAACGAAAAAAGCCAAATCCGGGTTCCAACTCCTCAGCCCCGCAATCTGCAAGCCTCCCCCCCCCTCCCCTCCCCCCCCCCCCCTCAGACTTCCCCTCCTCCCCCAATCCCTTTGCATCTCTGTCTGCAGAGGTCCCTCCCTCTCCCCCTCAATCCCCCCGCCCTGCCTCTCCGAGTTCTTTCCCTCCTCTCTCCCCCACTCCCACCATTGAAAGAATCCAAACCAGAACCAAAACAAGAGAAGCAAACCAACCCTCCGACCCTCCAAGAAAAGCCGGTAGAAAATCAAACAAAGAGCTAAGAGATGAAGCAGCGGCCAAGGAAATGGCAACCGGTTCCCAGCAACCCATGGATTCTTTTCTAGGCAAGCTAAAAGGAAATGGCGAGAAGGCCAAGGAGAAGGCAGGACTCCACTCAACAATGGGGAAATAATGAATTTGGTCTCTTGGAATTGTAGGGGAATGGGTTCCTCCCTAAAGATAAAAGCACTCAAGGATCTACTGACCCAGGAACAGCCAGATATCTTCCTAATCCAAGAGACCAAATCAACCGAGCAGGACTTCACATCGCAAACGCAAAGATTCAAAAACTACTCAGGCATTTCAAAAGGTTCAGATGGGGCCTCAGGGGGAATAGGCACCCTATGGAACAAAAACAAGTGGGAAATCAGCAATCATCAGCTATGCAATTGGTGGGTAAGAACAGATTTAAGGAGCAAGAACACTCAAGAGGTCTATTCCATATATAACATTTATGCACCCAACCACTACAGAGATAAAACCAGCTGTTGGAACAGCCTAGAAGCAGACCTCTCCTCCATTCAAAGTAGTCAAATAATCATTGGGGGTGACATGAATCTAATAAGGCAGGTGGAGGAAAAATTCGGAGGCAACTTCCACCCAGATCCATTCAGAGACAAACTGGAAACAATAATCCAGCTCTTCAACCTCATAGATACCCCCCTATCTAATGGCAAATTCACCTGGTCCAATAAAAGAACAGGTTCCCAGAACATCAAAGAAAGGTTAGACAGATTTCTAATACATGAAAGGTTGGCCAGCAACTTCCAGGCAATTAAAAGCTACACAGTCCACGGATCAGCCTCAGACCACAAAGCAGTGACCCTCTCTCTGTCTAAGGGATCAAATTTAGGCCCCCTTCCCTTTAAATACAACAAGCACTGGGACAGCCACGATGATTTCTGCGCCCTTGTGCAAAATCAGTGGGCTAAAGAAATCCTTGGTTCTCCCCACTACGTGTGGGAAACCAAATTAAAACATCTAAAGTCTGCCATTAAGCAGTGGGCGAGAGAGCTGGCAAGCTCCGAGAGAAAGAAGAGAGCAGATCTTCTTTCGGAAATAGAGAGATGGCACAAAGAGAAAGAGCAAACGCAGCCCACAACTGATGACATCGAAAAAGAGAAGGGTATGTTCATGGAGCTATACAGGCAAAACCGTATTGAGGAAGAGGATCAGAGATTGAAGTCCCGCTGCCTTTGGCTGAAAGCAGGGGACAAGAACACTTCCTTCTTCCACAACAACGTCAAGACAAGAAGGGCAAGAAATCAGATCGACAAAATAGAAGTGGATGGGAGAGACCTCCAGGAACAAGAAGAGATAAAAAAGGCAGCACTCGATCATTTTCAAGCTCTCCTTACAGCAGATCCTCAACATCACGACAGCACAGCTTTTCTAAGTTTAATTGAAAGCAAAATCAAAGAGGAACACAACAGAGAGCTGGAACAAGAGCCCACTGAAGAGGAGATTAGGGAAGCCATCTTCAGTATGCAACAAGACAAGGCCCCGGGACCGGATGGTTTTACGGTTGCTTTCTACAGACATCACTGGGATATCATAAAAAAGGACTTTGTGAGAATGGTGAAAAATGCATTCAGGAAAAATAAGGTGGGGGACTACACGAAATCCTCTCACATTGCACTGATACCAAAGGAAGCTAACCCCAAATCTTTTGACAGATTCCGCCCCATATCTTTGTGTAATGTCTCATACAAGACCATCACAAAGATCATCGCCAACAGGCTCAAGAACCTCCTCCCCATCATCATTTCTGAGAATCAGGGAGGCTTTGTCCCCAAGAGACAGATTATAGATAATGTAATCCTCATTCAGGAAGCCATTCACAGCAGCCTCATCAAGGGAGAACGAGGCATGATCATCAAATTGGATATGGCCAACGCTTTTGATCGAGTGGATCACTCCTTCTTAAGAGCAGCCCTGAGAAAATTTGGCTTCTCCTCTAAAGCAGTCGACATCATAAGAGGATGCATCTCTGACCCTTGGACTGCCCCGCTGATCAATGGCCGCCCTGGCAACTCCTTCAAAAGCACCAGGGGCCTTAGGCAAGGATGCCCTCTTTCTCCTTTCCTCTTCATAATTATGGCTGAAACTCTCAGCATTCACCTTGAAGACCTCCGCCTTAAGAAAGAGATAGTGGGGGTAAGCATTGAGAGAGGATTAAAGGAGATCAACCATTCACTATTCGCAGATGATACCCTTCTAATTGGAGGAGCTTCCAGCTTGATGGCAAGGAGATTCAAAAGAGTCCTGGACGCCTTCCTTCAGGTCTCAGGAGGAAAACTAAATAACAGAAAATGCAAAATCTATACTTGGAACGTGCCTCACCAAATCCAACAAAGTATATCCCACATCTTTGACATCCCTCTACAAAGGAACTGGAGCTCTTTCTCCTACTTGGGATTACCTTTGGCAAAGGAACACATAAAAGCAGGAGTTTGGACAAAGCACATAGAGAAGATGAGAGGCCTTTTACAAAGCTGGGGAGTCACTTGGCTAAACCTTGCAGGCAGAACTATTCTTATAAAGGCCGTCCTCTCAGGACTGCCAATCTATCAATACGCTGTGATGATGGCCCCAGCAAGCATCCACAAGCACATGGAACTCATAATGCGCAGCTTCCTCTGGCAGGGAGGAAAACAGGATACTAAAAAGTTCAGCCTTGTTAGCTGGGGGCAGGTTTCCCTTCCTTATGAAAAAGGAGGTCTCTCTATAAAAATCCCTAGCCTCTCCAATCAGGCCATGGGGCTAAAACTAATATGGAAGCTTATCTCAAGCAAGGGATCCTGGTGGGTGGAGGCTGTAAAAAGAAAATATCTCAGCGGTCCAAGCTCTAACATTCTCAATGAGCCTATAATCGATAGACCTTGCACCTCAGTTTGGCGCTTAATTAAAAAAGTTCTGCCTCATTTCAGGAAGAATGTGTCCAAGCACCCGGGTAATGGGAAGGATACCAAAATCTGGGTGGATAGGATTATGAACACTAATCCAAGGAACCTCCAACTCGAGCTAAGGCCTCTTCAGACTTGGATGGAAGCTAGAAGGTTAAATACTCTCTTTGACATCTCCTCTTGGAACCACAACAAATGGAGAGATTGGAAAGAGTTGCATCTCCCTCAAGACCTTGAAGATCTCTGGCTCAAGCTAAAGTCATCTCTCTCAGGAGCAGCACCAGTCAACAGAGAAGCAGAAGACTCTTACATTTGGGATCCCTGTGGAGGGCCTTTCTCAGTCAAGGAGGGATACAAATCCCTTCAGAATAGCAACCCATCCCCCAATTGGAACCTTCACACAGCTACCTGGAAATCTGAATGCATCCCTAAAGTCAAACACTTCAACTGGACCCTTCTGAAAGGAAGAATCCTCACTGCAGAAAATTTGAGGAAGAGAGGCATTCAAGGCCCTTCGATCTGCTGCTTCTGCAAAGCTGAGGAAGAGACAATCCAACACTCCTTTCTCCTCTGTCCATGGGTCCAGAATTGTTGGGAACAGCTCACCAGCCCTTTGGAAGCAAGGGGAAGATATGATCAGGTCCACTCCCTCCAGAAGAATTGGAAAAAAGATTATCCTCACCAAAGAAGTGGCAAAACTAATTTAATTAGAATCTGGAAATGCATCCCTGCCACCCTCTGTTGGAATCTTTGGCTCGCCAGGAACAACTTCATCTTCAACAACATCCAACCAAGAATGGGCACAATCATAGCAAAAACGATGGCCAGCATTTCTGAAACAATCAGCGCGAACTACATTGCCACCCCTGATCAGGTGAATTGGACTCAGGAGGAAAAGGATTGGTACAACAAGTTTAAAATCAGTCACTCCCACAACCCTCCGCCTAAAAGTAAAGCCTACAAGAAACAAACTCCCTGGAAGCTCAGGGGAACCAAAGAAGAAATCCACCAATGGATCAGTGCTCAAAACCGCCCCACCCTCTTTTTCGATGGAGCATCAAAGCATAATCCTGGAGCTGCAGGTGCAGGAGGAGTAGTTAAAGACCATCATGGAACTCTTATCAGCAGTTATGAATGGGGTCTTGGGGAAGCTACAAATAATTCAGCAGAAGCCTACAGCTTGCTTATGGGCACCAATATTCTCTTGGAAAAGGGTCTGAGGAACGCCATCATTATAGGGGACTCATCCATCATTATTTCCTCTATGATTTCAGGGAATAAATTCACCAAGGAGGGACTAAACAACACCAGAACCAGGATAATGGACAACCTAAGCGACTTGGGAGAAACCTCATTCAGGCATGTTCTTAGAGAGCACAATGCTGAGGCGGATTTCCTTGCCAACAGGGCTGTTAAATTAAAACAGGGTCAGGTCTGCATTGATGACTGTATCACGGACAAAGCCATTCCTTAAGTCCTCTCTCCCATCTGAGCCACCAGGACAGAACTCTAAAGTAACCAAAATAATTTCAGTCCTCTCTGTAATCAGTGCCTTCCCAATCCTCGATCTCTCATCCCTTCACGCGCAGCCGCCTTCCATCACCTCCCTCGTCCTTTGCTCCTTTCCTCCCTCCCCTACACGTGATCGAGATTCTGATCTTGCTGGCTTCTGTCACCTCCACTCTCAGGAGGATCTCTCTCCAAATCCGCTCTCTGTCCCCTCCTCGATTTCTGAAAGGAACTCTTCGTCCGGGCAGCGCCTCACCTGCTCCATTTATACCCACCCTACCTTTCCTGAAGCTCTCAGCAATGATTCGAGCCCTTCGCCCCAAGTCTGCACTGAGCCTCAGACAGCAAGTGGCATCACCTCCTCCAGGAGTGTCGAAGTAAATCAGGAGCTCCTCAACTCCACGCGCAGCGCCATTCACTGTGTCAGGAGTCTCAAGGTGTCCAAGGCGCTCCTAGGCCTTCTCCCTAAGTGCAGGGGTCTCCCACCTCCCTGTTCCTTCGTTGCTCTCAGCTTTCTCTCACGAGACTCTTCTCAGAACTCCAGCAAGCCCACGCATCGGGTTACTGCCCTCCTCAAATCGAAGTGGTTTCTGTTCCTCGACTCTAGCAACAGAGAGACAGAGTTGAGACCCACGCTGCTGGTAAACTTTCATTTCAGTCCTAAGTTCTCTTTTCTCACTGACTTGGTTTTGTTCTATAGCTATAGAGCTTGGACGCCTCCCCCTTCACTTCTGTGCCCTCTGCTCCCTCTTTATCAGTCTCTCCTCCCCGGGCTCCTCATCACCAAGCCTTCTCCCCTCTGCTCTGTCTCGCTGCTCCCTCCAGCTTCTATGGCAGATCAGCCAGCCCAGCAGAACCCTCCTGAGCCAGCCATCAACATTGATGGGCTTTTTAGCAAGGACTGCACGATGTGCAAGACCCACACTTTCATGATTAACAGGCTTAGGAACAAGCTCCAAGAATTGAAGGAGGATTACGAATCTGATTCAAGATCAAAGAGAAAGAAGCTCGAAAAACAAAAGGCGGAAATTGAAAACTTGCAGGGGAGATGCAGTCACTTGGAGGAGGCCATAGAGCAAATCCGCGCCCTCACTCAAAGTTTTCAGGCTGAGGCATCCACGAAGGCCAGTGGCGCCCGAAGAGAACCTTTCCCCGACACCTCAGTTACTCAGAAAACTCCCTATGACCTGTAAATTTTGTCTGCTCTGTGGGGCATATGTAAGGCAATATAGCCGTTGTTTGTGTAATTTCAGCATTTTGGGCAGCAAAGAGGTTAAAGGGTCTGCGTACCCAGTTTTGCTCCTCTCTGCCATAACTCAGGAATCCTATGCATTTGTATTAAGTTTCTGATTTTATAATATAAAAAGTATCCGACATTGTTAAAAAAAAAAAAAAAAAAACAAGATATTACCAGCGCTGTGGTTCGTCATTTCAAGAACCAATATAACAGGGGAAGGGGCTGTGCTATACAGGATATCCTATGGGGTATTGATCTGTTCTCCAAAATGTTCGACGACGATAAGAATGAATCCTTGTTTCAGCCTGTTTCTGAGAAAGAACTTTACGGAATCCTCAAGGCTTTTAGTAAGGATAAATGTCCAGGCCCAAACGACTGGACTGTTGAATTTTTTATCCATTTCTTTGATATCATCAAACATGATATTCTTTGGATGATTGAGGATTCTAGAACCACTGGTCGCATACACCAATACTCCTCATCTACTCTGATTGCACTAATCCCAAAGAAGGTGGATGCGGATTCTTTCCATGATTTCAGGCTGATCTCTTTATGCAACATATCTTTCAAGATTATTTCAAAGATCATTGTTGAGAGAATAAAAGGTACGTTGGCTACCCATCTCTCTAAAGATCAACATGCTTTTCTTAAAGGTCGTAATATTCTAGATGTTGTGGCAAATACTCAAGAATGCATGTTCTCCATGATCACAAAGGACATTGATGCGGCCATATTAAAAATATATTTACAGAAGGCTTATGATTGTTTAGGCTGGGGCTTTATCAGATGTTTATTGGCGAAGATTGGTTTATGGCCTGATGCTATCTAGTGGATCATGGCGTGTGTGGAAAATGTTAACTATGCGATCATTATCAATGGCATCCCTTCCTCATATTTCCTTGCTGAAAGGGGCCTTCGACAGGGATGCCCTCTTGCGCCCCTTCTTTTCATATTGGCCATGAAATCTCTCAGTATTCACATTAACAAGGCGGTTTCAGAACTCAGATGCAGGCCTATCCAGATATGCAGGAATTATTACATTTCCCACAACCTATTTGTGGATGATGTGCTCCTTTGTGCTATGCTCTGTAAAGACTCATGGATCTGTTTATTTGACATTCTTGACAAAGTCCAAAAGGCCACGGGACTTATCATCAATAAGTCGAAATCCACTCTATATCACAATGAATCAAACCCGGCAATGGTTATGTGGATTGCTGCAATGTTTGGGATTGGCACTAGTCTGCTCAGTGACAGTATTAAATACTTGGGCTTCCATCTAAAAGCCAAAGGATATACTTCAAATGATTGGCAGTGGTTAATTGAGAGATACTATAAAAAGATTTCGGCCTGGGAATTCAGGACCCTCTCTCTGGCTGGCAGATTTATCTTAACTCAAGCAGTCTTGTCTCAAATGTCTATATACTGGGCTCATTTATTCTACCTACCCGCTTGTATCATCCACCGGATGAATAAGATTTCGGCAAACTTTATATGGGGAGGAAAGTTTGATCGACGGAAATATCATCTCGCCAAGATGGATGCCATTTCTATTCCTAAGCTACATGGAGGTTGGGGACTAAAGGACTTAAGGATATTTGGTCGTGCTCTCCTATGCCGATCCTTATGGCGAGGCTTATTTGGCGATGGTCCATGGAGAAATATTATCAAGCTAAAATACATGAAGGGGAAAACTTTGGAATACTGGTACAAATCGGGGTCGATTGGGACTCGACAGGGATCCGCTATATGGCTCAGTATGTGGAAGATTGAACAATATTTCATGATGCGTCTCAAATGGAGGATATTCTCTGGTAATAGGATCCTTATTGGCATCGACCCAATTATGTGTGGTCACAGGAATATTCACATCCTAGAAAACCTCCTATCTTTCTTCCATCGGCGTGGCATCTTCACATGGGATAAGCTTATACTAACTTGGCATGGATCTACTCCCATCTGGATGGATGCCTATGCTCTCTATTTGTCGGATGAGCTAGGAATCTTATGGAAATATCTCACTGAATTTTTATGCTTATGCGGGCTTCATCGTAATGGGACTATTGATCACCTTATATGGACTGTGTCAAATTCACGTTTGCCTGCGCGGGTCCACGACATCTATTCAGACATGATTCTCTCCAAGATCTCTCTTGCCCGAGAGATTTTTCCTGTTGCTTTCTGGAAGGCTAGATGTCCCCTGAAACATATCCTCTTTGCGTGGTTGGTTTTCTACAATAAGAACCTGACAATTTAAGGAAAAAAAAGTGGCACGGTCCTAGAAGATGTTCGATGTGCGAAGCCGACGAGGAATCCAACTTCCACATGTTTTTTCAATGCCCCTCTATTCGACAAATCTAGTATGAAATGTCTAATATTTTTTATTTCCCTCACACTGTATTTGACTCTTCCTATGCAGCTTTCAATAGGTGGAACAGACAGAGATCCCTTGGCGCTATATCATCATTATCTTTCTGTGGTGCTCCTGGAAATGGCGGAACTCCAAGATATTCAACGACTCAAAGGCGCCTCTTATGTCTATTCTTGATAACATCATCGCCATTTGGACCTTGGTCTATGGAAATATCGATATATGATATTGTCTGACACATACAGATCTTGATATATATGTATCTGATGGTCTTCCCAAACACAAAGCTTATGTTGTTTCTGTCTTCTACTCATATGCCAATCTCTCTTTTGTATGAATATGTCTTTTTTGTATGAATATGTAAATATAGCTGATATCAATTTGGGTTACAGTTTCTACCGCCCAGCTAATGACGGTTCCAATACATGTACTATTATGTCTTTATATTAACTCAATATCAAATACTTCGCTTTTTTTCTCATGAAAAAAAGGATGCTACATGCAGAATCAATTACAAATGCGCCTTGTTGTTAGTAATAAGGCTGACTTTAAATTAAATACATTTTCAAAAAACAAATTAACATTATAAAATCATTTTAAAATCCTTTTGAAATAATATTTTAAAATTTATTTGTTTTTAAATAAATAAAATTAAATTAACTTCCAAGTGTTACCCAACAAATATATTTCGAATTCGATGTAAGTGTAGGAGAATTTGGTTTTTGGGAATTACAATATACCAAAGAATTTATTGTTCTAGTTTTCTTTTTCTTTTTAATATAATTATAGTATACCAAAAAATTTATTGTTCTCGTTTTATTTCCATCTCTGTTTATTCGAAAGTCTTGTAGTCTGGCAAAATTCTCAGCCATTTAAGAGCTGTTGTGCAGAGATCGTGATGGTTTCTTGGGTCAAAGCTACCTGAAAACAGTAAATTATTTTCAGTCGTTTCCTTTCATATTCTTAGCTTGAACATCATTGATACGTGTGTGGTTAAAATAATAAAAATAAAAAGTATATTTGCAACATTTTTTTTTAATTTATATATTTTTCAAGCCGACTACTCCATTCAAATAAATAAAATAATTAAATAACTGCATTCAAATAAATAAAATAATTATTTAACTAATAAGCATAAATTACACTCCAAAGATCCATCTCTATGAAATAATAAAATAACAAAACGATCGTACCATCGTTATGAATGTTGGACTCAACTGTACGGCTACAGAGTACAAACATGCAATCATGACTTAATAAGAGGAGCGTTGAGACAACCAATTATAGCATTAAAAAATAATTTAAAATCCAACAAAATAAATTATTTTTTGGTTTTAAAGTTAACATTACATATGACGTTTAAATTATTTTGTCAAATTAAAAAAATATAATTAATGCTTTTCGAATGGGTTATATCTTACCACGACAGAGATAATAATATATATCTCAACTATTTACATAAAAAAATTGTATTCATTAATAACAATAATAATTTAAACAATAATTCCAAAAATATAATAATAATAATAATAAAACTCCGACCAACCAAAATAGGATAATCACACATCAAAAACATATGATAATCACGCATCAAAAACATCATGTGTTTTTAGAGAAATGATAAAAATTCAACTAATTTTTCACGAAGCAAGTGAAATTACATTAACATTTCTGTGAGATGTTAAACTATGGTCATTGATATAATTAAATGTTTTGTGAACCCAACGAACTTATACAATCAAGGAAATGAAAAACAATATTAGCCTCAGAGCAATGAAAATGGTGAGTTATGAAAAACAATATTAGCCTCAGAGCAATGAAAATGGTGAGTCGGGGGAATGCATGGATGGATGAATACAAATGTGCAATCATAAAGGTTTATACGATGATTCTTTAATAATAAAGTGGAAAATTTAAATATTTATTTTTTATTTTTATTTTTTAATTATTATAAAAATTAGAATAATTATTGGTGAAATGTACATTTACTTTGAAATTAGTTATGAATAAGTTTAGAAAATATATTTAGAAATTAATTATATTTTAGATTTTTTTTTAGAATTTCATCAAACATTTGTTCAACATACATGTAATTATTCCAATAAATTTATTCACAAAATTTATATATAACTTAACAAAAAATATGATTTTTCATAATAACAATACAAAAGATGAATCTAGATTTGAAATCAATGAATTATGAACAACAAACTCATCAGAAGAACTTAGAATATTTGGACATACTATCACTTCCCTCCTAGAGCATGAGGGAGATTTTATTATTCTTTGAGCTCTCAGATAATTCTTTACAACAAAGAAATTCAACCGAATTTAACGACTTATCTAAACCAAGTAGCATACCTTTTTCTTGAAAATCATGCCACAAATGCTCCTTGAATTTTGTGCCAAACACTGCCTAGAAATTTATACAATTGTATCACTTGCTAAAGCATTAAATGCAACAATTCCTCAAATTTCGTGAACAGAAAAATAGCTTAAATCTGCCTCAAATGCATGCCAAGCCAACTCAGAAATTTTCCTTGATTCTTGTGCATGAATAACAAAAAAAATGAATTGTATGGCCTGCAATAAATGCATTGTACGGTATTATTTAATATTGTTGTACATTCCTCTCAGGTTGGTACCTCTTCCTTGATTTGCATGCCACTTCTTTTGCTTGAAAATTAGTGTTCATTTGTCGTGGAATGAATGCCTCTTGTTGTCTTCACCTTCTCCTCAACTCGACCTCTCCTCTTTGTCTCTTGTGTCTCTCACACAGTTGAAGGAGCTCTCCTTAGGATTTGTGCCACTTAAGAAGCCAAATGAGTATGTCTTTCGACCTTCCAACTAGTCTCTAAGATCAATAGTTGAGATTTTATATTAGCCCCTCATGATCCAACAACTGTGTCTTAATTTTTCATTGACTTCATTTAAAGTGTGCTTTATATCATAACTTTATATCTCATAAAGTTAAATTATTTCCCAATTCACTTTAGGATATTTTCCCACATGCTAGCCCCAAGCCAATGTTGAAAACACTTGTCTTAGCTAACTTTAACACTCCCTCTTAGCGAAGAAATTTTTCTTCACCACTCCCATCTTGTCCCTGAAAAATACACATTTTCCCTTCATAAGGGACTTCATGAGAATGTCCAAAACTTGCTCATCAATGGAAATGTATCTAAGCTTCAATTCTCCTCTTTGGAAATGATATCAAATGAAAATGAATTTGATGTCAATATGTTTGCACTGATAATGAAACACTGGATTATCCAGGAGTTTGATGCAACTTTGGTTATCACAGAAAATTGTGTTGTCCTCCATCCACTAACCAAACAAATCCACCAACAAATTGTGAAACCAAATGGCCTCACAACTTGCCTAACTAGCTACTATGTGTTCTACCTCTACGGAAATCAGTGCCACAAGTTTCTATTTATGACTGAGTAAAGACGTAATTGTCGATCTCAAATAGTAATAGTAGCACTTAGATGTTCCCTTCATGTAGATTTCACTCCCTGCCCAATCGGACTCTGTGTAGCTAACCAGGTGGACTCCATCCCCTCGCAAATAATCTAGTCCATAGTCCATTGTCCCCTGCAAGTATCTCAACACATGTTTTTCTACAGTCAAAATGCACTCTCCTAGCCTTCACCAGATATTGAATAAGAGTGTTAAAAATAAAATGCAATTTTGGCTTGGTGTTGACCAAATAATTCAATAACCTGATGAGCTAACAATATAAAGTGGGATCCACCAAATCTCTCTCATAACTGTTAAGCTTCTGGAAGTTGGTGATCATCAATATAGCCATAAGCCTGCAACCCTCCATCCTAAATTTCCTCAGAATATCAGTTGCATACTTGCCTTGTCCCATAAACATATGAATATCCTCTTGTCATAGCTCCATCCCCAAAAAATAGTGGATCAGTCTAAGGTCCATCATCTCGTAATTTGAATAAAGATCCTACTTGTAAGCAACTACTATTCTCTCCTCTCCTTTCATGAACAAGTCATTTATGTGCAGTATAAGAATGGGAGGCTCTCCTCTAATACAAATGTAATACGTGTTTGGATCTGCCTCACTCTTCTCGAAACCAATATGCTACGAGTAAGTATCTATCTGTGAATACTATGCTCATGAAGCTTGCTTCAATCAATATAGTGTCTTCTTCAACATGCACACATGAGACTCTCTCCCATGAATCTCAAATCCCTATGGTTGCTCATTGTCCACCTCTTCCTATATAATTCCATTTAGAAATGTGGTATTCATATCCATCTCGTGGACCTTCAACCCCATCTCTATTACAATGAAGATCACTACTTTGCTTGAAGTGTATCGAGCAACATGTGCAAAGGTATCATCATAATCAACTACATCC
The DNA here is from genome assembly GCA_000404065.3 of Pinus taeda. Lineage (NCBI taxonomy): Eukaryota > Viridiplantae > Streptophyta > Pinopsida > Pinales > Pinaceae > Pinus > Pinus taeda. The sequence goes on along the minus strand of APFE030335218.1, from coordinate 67,461 downwards.
ACTTGTGAAAATCATCTTTCCACAAATTGTGCTCTGTAATTCCTTATGTGATCCAGATCTCTCACAGCTATCAGAATTAACCAAGATCTTTTACTTCTGTGATGTTAGCATAATTGCATATGAAAGAGTGTGAAAAACCACATGTGCATGCTTCAAATAAGAGGAAAGATAATGATGATCATCAAATCAAAGCACACACACACATTGATAACGGAGTTCACCTAGAGTGGGTTACGTATCCGGACCTAGTGTCAAGAGTGGGGAGGTCGCTTTATTAAATGTTACAAGATGATGATGAGTACATGGTACATTCTTTGTCATTACAAGGATAAATTCCCTCAACTAGAGTGGCTTGTCTCTCCACAAGATGTTCTCCTATAGGAACTCTCACTCATATGGGCTCTCCTTCAACATGATAAGATAATAAATTCTCACATGCCGTGGCATAAAAGTATCCTTCAACATAATGGTAACAAGGATCTTGACAACAAAAACATCATCTCAGCAAATCAAAGGAAAAACATGGCATCACTGCATCATATGCCTCCACTTTCTGTGAATGCCCTGAAATGCAAAGCTCAGCTACAAAAATGAACAAAACCATTGAATTCATGGCACAAAATTGTGTCAAACGACTATAAACTTTGCCCCTTTCTAACACCATCAAAATTTGGACCCTTAGGAATCTTGAAGATTCCCCCAAAGATTCCTTCCTAGAGACGGGTCAAAAATTCATTGCTCGGATGAAAATTTGAGCACACCACTGCGCTCCTTGCGAAATTCTGGAAAAAATGACTATAAAGTTGACATCATTTTGCCTTTGTAAAAAATCAACCTCTACGGGAATCTTTTAGATTCCTTGAGATTCTGTAAAGATTCCTCACTATTGACTGCCTAAAATTTTGCTGCTCAGATGAGGAAATAGACCGGACAATCATGTTCCCTGCGGAATTATGGTTCGTTAGAGTATAAACTTGGCATGAATTGGACACTGTGAAAAATTACCCTCTAGGGAATCTTTTATTTTCCTCATTAATTCTGCAAAGAATATTTTGTGGAATATTCTAGGGAATATTCCCTTGAAATATTCTCTCCTCGAAAAACGTGCTCAACTCGGTGGAGTTCCTCCTCGGCACTTGGTTCCACTGCTCGTACTTGGCTTTCGACCCCCTCTCCCCCTAGTGGGTGAATGATAAAGTATGAGTTAAATATCCCTTGGTATTGGTTGGAAATTTGTATTGAATGTTGATTGGGCCATGACATCGGGAGGGCCGCCCACCAGTCGCCGCAGGATCAAACCACGTCGGGCCATTGTCATATATCACATATGTGATAATAGCCTTTAGCCATGTCAACATGTTGTGGTGGAAGGGTTTGACCCTCAGCACATATATATATAAATATATATATATAATATATATATATTATATATATATATATTATATAATATAAATAATATAATATATATATATGTGGTGTGCATGGGTGTGGCAGGCCCATCATCCCTTTCTTTAAACTTTTTTATTTTTTCATAAATAAATTAGAGAAAAGTTTTCCGCCATATTTTTGGGGTCATTGGAAAAATTAAAGAGGTGACAAATTCGCCCATTCAACCACCAGATGTCATGCATCGACTCTTTGCCAAATTGTTGTCTCGTTAGTGACTGCCACTTGGCCTAGTTGACCAAAACTTTGACCGCGAATATCTTGAGCATATGAACTCGGATTTGAATTTCGTTTGCATTATTGGAATCAAGACGACAAGCACTACGATCTAGTCTTGGTTTTACTTCAACCTTATGACTTTATTTTTTTGTTTTTTTGAAGGCCACTTTTATTTCTAGAGCCACCTGGATCATTCCTTCCCATTGAGGATCTTTTGGTCCTCCAACCGCATTAACATGATTTGCAATTGTTGTGTTACATTGTCTGCACAACAAGTGTCCTGACATGTCACACTTCCCTCTTGTTTAACCCTATTCTTCGGAGCCACAAGTGATGAACCGACACCTGCATCCTCTGCAAACCTATAGTACAATCCTGCAAACTTTAATATTCAATTACAAGGCCAATCATGACCCAAGAATCCCCACACTTTAAAAGAGTTTATAACACACACTCTTTGGTCAAGTGTACATCATAATAGAAACCAATACCACAACTATCATTAAAAAGGCAAAAAACAGGTCCATCATTGCTTTAATAAGCGATGGAAAGCACGTCATCACTTTTACAATAATATCACAACACATGATTTACAAAATGCGACCATGACAAGCTACCATATGTAGTAATACCATCTCTCACTCATTAAAGTGAATGGGTCATCATCCTAGAGCTGACTCGCTTGTTGAACAACCTTTCCAACTAGTTCCTACACAAGCGCTTTGTGCTTCTTGAGATACTACTTTGAATGGAACCTCCAATATGTGGCTCTTTGATGTCCACCTCTGTTGCAATGATTGAAAAAAAAATTCTTCCTCCAAACCTGCTTTACCTTCTTCCTTCCCTAATGTGGAGAAGGTCTTTCACATCTCGTCTTCTTTCTTACTACCATTCTTTTCGATCACTCGAAAACCACATGGTTATGCAAACCACAAAAAATACTTGGTTTTCTATGCCATGATTTCTACTCATCATTAACAATATGCTTGTAATCAAAATGAACTTTAGAGTACTGAGACTGTTTATACATCTCTTTATTGTCTCTAGTGCAATTTTGGCGATGAGGGCTTGTCTTAGCTTTTCCTTTGCAATTTGCATTGTCATGGGAGGATTGTGATGTGTTCCAATCACCCTCTTTCTCTGATGGCTTCCACAATTCCTTGGAAGCTTCTGATACATTTGAGCAATCTCCTTCATTGTATCCCAAACCTAAAAATTGAGGTCTTTCTACAACCTCTAGTGGTTGAGTCATTCTTTGGCCATTAACACCAATTCCTCCTCCTTTATACTCCATCTTCGAGAGGAGTTTCATTCCAGTTACTGAAATGAATACCTCCATGTTTCAAATAGAAATAAGATCATGTGAAAATGAAACTAAAGAATGATCAACATTGTTTACCTGAAATTTCAATTATGAAGCAGGTGATGGTGGCTTCTCAAAGCCTTCATTGCGCTATAATTTTTCCAACGCCTCTTTCGTGGCTCGTAACTAAAGTTGTAGTCTTTTCTTCTCCTCCTTTTCTTCTCGTAGAAGTATCCTCAATCTAGCATTACCTGCTTGAAGGTTCTGATTGATCTCCTCATCTGAATGATGAGAAGATGATGAAGAAGATGAATAATCACTGGAAGATGGATATGGAGCATCACCCTCCACTATTTCTTTCTCTTGTTCCTCTCTTGCTGTCTTCCCCTCATAATCTGCATATATTAAATCTAGCATGTGTGCCATCCAAAGGATGTCCTCGTAGAAATCGTTGTTGTTCTCCATTTTTCTTCTTGTTGCACGTTCAATCTCTAGTTATTGTTCACACTTGCAATTCACACAAGCAAGAAGACCGCTTTGATACCAAACTTGATCTGGATCTCTCATAGCTACTGGAATTAACCAATATCTTTCACTTTTGTGACGTTAGCAGAATTTCATATGAAAGAGTATGGAAAACCACATGTGCATGCTTTAAATAAGAGGAAACATAATGATGATCATCAAACCAAAACACACACAAACATTGATAACAGAGTTCACCCAGTGTGGGTTACGTCTCTGAGCCCGGTGTCAAGAGTGGGGAGGCTGCTTCATTAAATGTTGCAAGATGAAGATGAGTGTGTGGTACATGGTACATTCACTCATATGGGCCCTCTTCAACATGAAAAGGTAATAAATTCTCACATGACGTGGCATACAAGTATCCTTCAACATAATGGTAACAAGGATCTCGACAACAAAAACATCATCTCAACAAATCAAAAGAAAAACATGCCATTACTATATCATATACCTTCACTTTATAGGGATGGCCTAAAAATGCAAAGCTTAGTTATAGAAACGAACATCATTGTTGAATTCGTGGCGTGAAATCGTGTCAAACGACTATAAACTTGGCCCCTTTTTGACACCGTCAAAATCTAGACCCTTGGGAATCTTGAAGATTCCCCCAAAGATTCCTTCTTGGAGATGGGACAAAATTTTGCTGCTCGGATGAAAATTCTGAGTACACCACTCTGCTCCTTGTAAAATTCTAGCAAAAATGACTCTAAAGTCAGCATCCTTCCACCTCTGTCAAAAATCAGCCTCCAAGGAAACCTTTTAGATACATCAAGATTCTGCAAAGATTCCTCACTGTTGATTGCCTGAAATTATGTTGCTTAGATGAGGAAATGGACTGCACCATCAAGTTCCCTATGAAATTTTGGTTTGTTTGAGTATAAAATTGGCATGAATCTGACACTATGAAAAATCACCCTTTAAGGAATCTTTTAGATACCTCACTGATTCCACAAAGAATATTTTGTGGAATATTCCCATGGAATATTCTCTCCTTCAAAAACATGAATGACTGGGGATGGTTCCTCCTCAATTCCTTGTTCTGTTTCTCATACTTTGCCTCTGATCCCCTCTTCCCCTTGGGTCGATGATAAAGTATGACTTAAATAGCCCTTGGCGGGTGGATTTCTCAACAAGGCCATTGGGCAAGTTGGTGGTGTGGCTAAGTTGGCAGCGGAGATCGACGATTGCAACCCCCTCTTGGCCATAAATAATGGCTTGTTTTTTTTTGTTGTTGGTGGTTAATGGTTTTTTATGGTGCGTTTGATTTCACCATTGGTGGTCTATTATGGCTTCGGCGGCAAGACTTTTGGTATTGATTGGATCTTTGTATTGAGTGTTGATTGGGTTGCCGCATCGGGCGAGCTGGCCACCGGACAGCGCGGGTTCAAACCTCACTGGCCCATTATTGTATATGACATATGTGGTAACGGTGATGTCAACAAGCTATGGTGGTGGGGTTTGACTACCTACCACCATATATATATATATACGTTAGCTGTTGGAAGGGTCGGTGGGGGTGGCAGCTTGCTGCCCCTTTTTTAATATATTTTTTTCATAAACAAATTAGACAAAAAAATCGATTAGATTTTTAGGGTCACCAGAAAAATTAAAGAGGCAACAAGTTCGCTTGTTCCGACCATCGCATTCCATGTGCTGCCCTTTTTCCAAATTATTGCCTCATTAGTCACTGCCACTTGGCCTAGTTTGACTAGAACTTTGACCGCGAATATCTTGAGTATACGAACTCGGATTTGACTCTCGTTCATGTCATTAGAATCATGACAACGAGCACTCTAATGTGGTTCTAGTTTCAATTCAATTTGATGACTTTTATTTTTGAACTTTTGCAAGGCCACTTCTATTTTTGGACGTTTCTGAAACCACTTGGATCATTGTGTTACCATATGCAACCTACCTAATCTTATACAACCACCTAGAACTCACAATTGACTTACCGTCCTGTTTTAGTACCACCTCCCAAGTATCATCCTTCATGATGGAAGCATACCCTTCCACCATGGCATCTCTCTAAACTTGTTGATTTGTTGCCTCCTCGTATGAAGAAGGCTCTACCTCTTGGATGTTGCTAACCATATCCAAATAAATATGAAACTTCTCTATTGGTTTACTCTCCATGAGGACACTCTTGGGACTCCCCACTAACTCCAAAACTTCTTTCAAGAGCTCCTGCAACCTCTTGACTTTCCTCTTCAATTTGTGCGGAAAGCTTGCATTGTGCAAAGAGCTTTGTGCGGAGAGATTTGTGGAGACAATTTTCATTTTGCGGAGAGTTTTGTGTGGAGAGATATCATTATGCAGAGAGTTTTCTGTGGAGAGATTTCATTATGCGGCTAATTTTGTGCAAAGAGATTTCATTGTGTGAAGTTGTGCAGAGAGTTTTGTGTGAATAGATTTGATTGTGCGAAATTTTCTTTGCACTCTACACAACTTTTAATCAATTAATTAGCGGTAGGGTGAATAAACACATTAACAACAAGACAAGTGGAGAGCTTTGTATTCATAGTGCATAGAGCTTTGTGTGGATAGATTTCATTATATGGATTATTTAGTATTAAAATATTACCAATAACGTATAATAATAATAATGCACAAGAATTGTGTGGAGAGACACTGACAACAAGATAGAGGGAAGGCTTTGTGGGGAGAGATTTCATTGTGCAGAGACTTCTGTGCGGAGAGATTTCATTGTGTGAAATTTTCTCCACACTCCATACAACCTTTAATCAATTAATTACCAATAGAAACAAGAACTATGCAACATTGCAACAATTACTCATACTTTTATATAAATTTCATCTTATATATTACACGAAATTATCGATAATCAATATATAATTATATTATAAAAATACTCAAATATATTTTTTAATTATAAAATGTTATATTTAAATATAGTATAACTTAATTTAAATAAATATTAAAAATATAAAATAAAACAAAAATTTTGCATTTGTTTTTACCATAAAATTATCACTAACCTTTGGTATTGGTATGATGATAATAAAACTTTAAAATTTTCTAAATTCATAATTTGTGTGATTCCCTTTGTCATAAAAATTAAAAATTTATTTTACATTTGGGTTTATAAACATTTTCTATATTAATTAGATCTAATAAAATATAATTATTAAAAAATATGTTCATGTATGTTTTTATGTTATATTTTTATTTCATTGTGTTGTCATTGTCATTGAAATTAAACTTCATATTTCTTAGTATAAGAATATTGCTGTAAACGTTATTATAAGCTGTTAGAATTTATTGCATAGATTTATATCGTTTCCAAGGACTAACTACAAAGCCTTTCTTCCGCGTTTGTGTAATTAAAACAATGTGGCGTTAGTTGTCAAGAGTTAAATGGTTTAACTCCTTACCTAGACAACATGGAGTTTGAATTTAATTAAAGAAAAAACGTGCAAACCACATTATTGTGGATTGTTGACAAGAAAATCCCTACGAAGTTGAAAGGCAGTCATTGATGGACTGGGTGAGGAAAAAAATATATGTGCATTTATGGTCAACTCAGTTCACACATTTTCTTAATTTCTTTGAGATGGTTATTTTTCGCCGAAATTTGGATGAAAAAATTTGTTTTTAGTGTTTTTTTTGGATTTTTTGGTGTTGAAATTTGATGGAAAAAAATTGAGGTGAAAGTTTAATTTATGTTATTTAAACTGGTTTTTTTTACAATTTATATGGATTCAACACTCTGAACAACCTGGGGCCATCAAACTTGTGATTTCAATAAATTCCTGACGGATTTTAGATAAATTAGGCCAGAAAAACCCACTGGAAAAGCCTCCAAAAAAATCACAAGGGCCATCAAACTTGTGATTTCAATAAATTCCTGCCGGATTTTAGATAAATTAGGCCAAAAAAACCCACTGGAAAAGCTTACAAAAAATCACACTAAAGACAACTCGTAAAAAAATTATTTCCACCATTTTCTAAGCAAAATTGTGATCGGGTTAAACTACTCTATTCATTTTCATATGTCACTTTCCAACTTGGTAACATTGTCACACTACTTCCTTAGAGAAATAAAAGCGAAGTTAAATAAGATTTAGGGTGGAATTTAATGAAAAATAAAAGTGAAGTTAAATCAGATTTATGGTGGAATTTAATGAAAGGCGAGAGAAGTTAAATCTTATTTATGGTGGAATTTAATAAAAGATACACTTCTCAATGGTGCACATAAAAAGTTATAACTAATTATTGAAAATATCTATTGGAGTTGCAAATATGTCACCATTTTTCACACATAAAATAAATACTAATTAGGAAAAATACGAGTTGTTTTTAAGTGCAACTTTTTGAAAAGTTTTCTGGTTTATTTTCCGATCTAATTTGTCTAGAATCTAGTAGAGATTCATTGAAATCACAAGTTTGGTTGAATTCTGCACAATTGAAGTGTCCCAAGGGTTTTTCAGGCGCTGAATCCAAATATGCAATAAAAAACCAGTTTAAACAACACAAATCAAAATTTCACCACAAATTTTTCCACTAAATTATGACTAGAATTCCACTGAAATCTCCAAAAATCACGCTTAAAAACAATTTCGAAAAAATATATAAATATATCACAAATTTCAACACATAAAAATAAATATTAAAATCAAAATAAGCCAGTTTCTATTTTTTAATTATACCTAAAATCTGAGAAATGGTACCAAATTTGTAGGAATGTTAGATGCTCGTTGTTAAATAATCTTTCATTGTAGGTTATAACTATATAGGTTATAATATAAAATATTTAATATTTATATTTATGGGAGAGGTAGGATTTATGTTTTAACTATATAGGATGTAATATAAATATTTATATTTATGGAGAATAGGATTTATGTGATTTTTTTTTTTTTTTTTTTGAGATTTAGTCTTTATTGGAAAGTAAGTAAAATAAAATTGAAATACTTTCAAAATAAAATATTATATTTAATTATTATTCTAATAAATCATTTAAATTATTTAAATTTATATTAATTTAAAAATAAATTATGTTTATTTTTTATAAATATGATATTATAATATCACATTTATTTTATTTTTCATTTTTATTTCATTTCTTTTTCATGGATTTATTTTAGACATAGTATCAAATATTTTAGTGAAATCGATAAAGAAAAGTTATCTTCTATAACTTATTAGTCTTTTTTTTCGGCACTATAGGGACTCTAGCGATCGCTAGAGTGTTGAGTGACAATTAATATTTTTTTTTACAAAACATTTTGTTGGGTTACAAAAGTTTAACCAAAGTTGATGTTGGCAATTTCGCTGCGCCAAAATTTTAACTAAAGTTTCCAATTTGACCTCTTATTGGAAACCTTACGTTTCTTGAGGCAACGTTAGATGTGCAAAGCATTTTTATCCAAAGTTTGTACTTCGTTTTTATCCAATGTCTCATAGGAAAGTATAGGAAGATACTTAGCTTTAAGCAATGTTTGAGGTCTTATCTAGAAGCATAAACTTTAACCAAAGTTCATGTCTTGTCTATTAATTCATATAAGAATTTATATAAACGCCTTAAAACTTTGACCAAAGTTTCATGTCTTGTTTATTAATTCATATAGAAGCAAAGTAACTTTCACCGAAGTTGAGTTCAGATCATATCCAATGCAGAGAGAAGCTCTTGACTGTTCACCTTTAGCCATGTTTATGGTGGCTCTTTGACACGCCATCTGTCATGGTCACTGACACGAGTGATTAGTCTTCTGCTTCACGAACTGAAGCACTATCTACGTTGATTACATTAATTAGTGATTAGGCTTCTCCTTCATGAGCTATCAGATCTTGCTTCATGAACTATTTGATCCTCTAAGCTTTATTATTGAATCATTGTTTATATGAGCCTCTGAACTTGATTATTGAATTGTTGTTTAACGGACCTGCATGTTGCATCACGCTATGCTATCAGAGATATCAAACTTGCATTGTAGAGGTAAGAAAATAGACATATATATTATTTCATATCTACGGTTTAGTGTCATGTCATACTCATTTGCATTCCATTTGTAGTTTTTATACATTTATATTATCATTTCGCAGAGTCACACATGTGTCTGTTGACTATGCAAAAATTTTGTTGACGATGCAAAAGTTTTGTTGTATTTGTTGATGACGTAAAAGTTGATGTGATATATATCCTAGATGTAGCTTGATGACCAGCGCAAATACCTTGAATATGTTCATAATATCTCTCTCTATCACAGTGTAAGTAATAATCTCTCCCTCTATCATAGTGTAAGTAATGGTCATATTGGAAGTTTTTCAACTAGTTATTTGAATGTGCGCGCTCTGATCCCGCCTGGTAGTCTTCAATCTCTGGGTGTGACCTATTCCTTCGGCTCCCAGGGCCTCCTGCTCCCGGGGCTCTGCCCTTGACTGGTTGATGATGGATCATGCAGAGCCTCCCCCTGAGGGTGCATCGATCCATGTCTCATCTGTCGTAGCTTCAACTTAGTTGGAAGAAAATGCGGAAGCCTTTGCCTCTCTGCTCTCCTCTTTGAGACCGGCTCGTCCCAGACTATCCATATAAAAGTTTGTTAAGAAGTCGATGAAATTCCTGAAATAATCCTACCTCCCTCCCTTCCTCGCCGTGTAGCTCTATCCTCTATGAACGTGGTTTGGTGGGTCAGTTTATTGGTCTCTAGACCTCGCCCTATTCGGTCCTCAAATGGGTAGAAAGAAACTGGGCCTCCTATGTCATGGGGAGAATATCCATCAGATTTTGTGGAAGAGGATATTTTACCTCCACTTTGAAACGAAAGAGGACAGAGATTATATCTTCAGAAATGGGTCATAGTTCATGGATTCAAGGGGGCTTTATCTCAACAGATGGACTCCAGACTTTGATCTAGAGTTGGACGTGCCAAATGCAGTGCCATTATGGGTGAGGCTTCCCAATCTCCCTCTACATTACTGGGGAGATGAATCTATGAAAGCAATAGGAACTTTATGGCGAAATATATCGACAAAAGTGAACCAAAGGAAAACCTGCATGCCTGCGCGAGAATATGTGTAGAAATAGATCTGGGGAAAGGTCTTCTGGAAGTAGTCAAGATCAAATCAAATAGTTGGGTTCACATCCAACAGCTAGACTACAAAAAAATTCCATTGAAATGCAAGGTATTTCATGAATATGGTCATTTTCCAAATAGATGTACTAAAAATCAAGAAAGAAAAGAACTAGAAAACCAGGAACCAAAATGGGAGTAGGTCAAGAAGAAAAAGACAACACCCAAACCCAAACCCAAACCCTCTTATGTTTGTTTTCTCCCTTCATCGTCCCTCACCTCCCTCTCCCCCTCATCCTCTCTTCTAGTCCTTTCATATAATGACCCCCACTCTCCCTCTACCCCGTTCTCTCTCCCCCCCCGCCCCCCACCCCCTCGCTCTTCTATACCCCCCCTCCCCTTATCGGATATTCTGGTTTCTAATCCCTTTGGCTCCCTTGTGGACCTTGATCTCGCCTCCCCTATTGCCTCCTCTACCCCTCTTCTATCCTTCCCCTCTAACCCCTCTCCTTCATCGCTCATCCCCTCCCAAAGCCCTCTCCCCTCCTTCAACCGAATAATCACGTGTACCCTCTTTAAAGAGCTCCTCTCCTCTCTTGATCACCCTAAAAGGGTTGGCAGAAAAGCCAATAGAGAAATTAGAGATGAAACAACAACAAAGGAAATGTATTTGGGAACCCAACAACCTCTAGAGACTTTCATGGAAAAAAATAAGGAGAAAATTGCTCACCCTAACAGAGAGAAAATTCCCTCTATCCATAAAATCAAGTGAAAATGAATATAGTCTCCTAGAATTGTAGAGGAATGGGAAGTATGCCAAAAATTAAGGCAGTGAAATACTTAATAACTACAGAGAAACCATATATCTTTTTATTACAGGAGACAAAGACAAATGAGAAAGGAAATGGGGAAAATGATACAATTTTCTTTTTTATCAAGGAACATCAATTACAACGACCAAAGCCTCAGGAGGAATATGCAATCTATGGAAAACCAAAAATTGGGAGCTCATTCAACAAAAAAAAGAGCTTCACTGGATAAAAACGAACTTGGAAAACAAAAAAACATAAGAGAAATATGGTATTATTAATATATATGCCCCAAACCACTACAGGGATAAGGAAGTTTGTTGGTCCTCCATAAAAAAATTATCTTTTTGCAAGACCAAACCAAAGGCATAATCATAGGAGGAGATCTCAATCTGGTTTTGAGCGTAGAGGAGAAATCCGGGGGAATATACAATGCTGATCCATATAGGGAAATGTTAGAATCAATTATGGAAGCTTGTAAATTAATGGACATGCCTCCTAGCAATGGAAAGTATACATGGAGCAACAAAAGAATTGGGAAAAATAATATAAACGAAAGGTTGAATAGATTTCTAATTCAAGACAAAGTTGTCAATGCCTTCAGCGAGATAAAATCCAAAACCATCCACAATATAGCATCATATCACAAACTAGTGGCTCTCACCCTTGGGAAGTTGGAAAATCTTGGCTCAGTTCCTTTCAGATACAGCTCCACTTGGAACAACAATGAAGAAGTTAAAAAAATCATTGTTGAAGCATGGACTAATCAATTACTGGCTCACCCAGCTATGTTTGGGAAACCAAATTAAAAGCCCTGAGGAGAGAGCTAAAACATTGGGCGAGGATTAACCAACTAGAAACACAAAAAATAAAGCTAGAAATAGCAGAAAAAATCGATAGAATCCAAGTTGAAAAAGAGCAGCAAGAGGAATCGCAAGAGAGCATATGGCAGGAAAAGAAAGCATATTGGGAGATGTATAGGCAAAACAGAAAGGAAGAAGAAGAGTGGCAGCTAAAATCATGAAGTCTTTGGTTCAAAACAAGAAACAAGAGCACCGTATTTTCCTATAATGCAGCCACGATAAGAAGAAACCAAAACCAAATAGACAGTATAAAATATAACAAAGGCAAAGAAGTCAGAGGTAAAGAGGAAATAAACAAGGAGGCTTACAGATACTATAAAAAACCATTATCATCCCCAGCCTCAAATAACGAGTATGAATATTATCTCCAACATATTCCTAGGAAAATCAGGGAAGTAGAAAGCAATGAACTCACAAGAGAAGTTGAAGAAAAGGAAGTTGCAGCTGTTGTTTGGGATTTGCATCCGGATAAGGCCCCAGGCCCGGATGGGTTCCCTATCTCATTCTATAAAAACAACTAGACCATTATCAAAAAAGACATGATCAGAATGATCAGAAATGTTTTCGGGAAATTCAAGGTTGGAGGACTCACAAACTCTTCCTTCCTAGCCTTGGTTCCAAAAGAGTCAAATGCTAACTCCTTTAGTAGATTTAGGCCCATTTCTCTATGTAACTCCTCCTACAAAATCACAACAAAAGTTTTGGAAAATAGAATAAAAGTGTTGCTTCATGGAATAGTATTAGAAAACCAAGGAGGATTTGTCCCAAAAAGACAAATCCTTGACAATATTCTAATAGTGCAGGAAGCTTTGCATTATAGCCTTATGAAAAAATAGAAAGGATTGATAGTCAAGCTTGACATGGAAAATGCATTTGATAGGGTCAACTTGAATTTTCTTACCGTTGTTCTACAAAGATTTGGTTTCTCACAAAAGGAAATAGATATAATAAAAGCCTGTATTGTGGGTCCCTAGATTGCACCTTTGATCAATGGAAGAGCAAGTGAATATTTTTAGAGCTCAAGGGAGCTTCGCCAAGGATGTCCTCTCTGTTACACGAAAAATTGTCACCATGACTTTCTGTAATCAATATGAGTCTATCACCACTCATACATAGCTCCTTTGCAAGTCTTAAACCTCAGCTCTACATATCAAGCTTTGAAAATGAGAGAAATTCCTTAAAAATCTCTAAAACTCTGGTTTTTGCACTTTCTCTTAGCCTTACCTGCAGTGCCGCACTCACTGGTCATGTCCCCTGCGCACCTGGCCACTCTATATATGCATATATGGGTGCGAACCCCTATAAAAGTGAAAAGGCGCGAGTTTATTCTTCAAAACTCACTTTGGGTCAATTCTGGAAGCTTCTAGAGGGAATCTTGCGCTGGCAAGTTCGCTCCTTGAGGGTGCATGCATCCCATTCCTTAAGGAGCTAACCCCTTGATGTGAGGAGCTTATCCCCTTGAAGGAGAACTCTATCCCTTCAATGGTGGACCTGTAACCTCCTTCCCTTGCACTATAAAATGAAGCTTTGGGCTGGTTACTTGAGAGGTTGAAAGCTGAATATTTTTGAGGGTATATGCTGCTAGAACTTAGTATTCCTAATTGAGCTTTTGGGAGGAAAGATCACATACCTTTTGATCTCATTTGGAAAAGAGTGAGGCTTGTCAAAGTAAAGGAGATTCCTGCCTGGACCTTGGGAAGAGCTTGTACAACATTAAGGCACCAAGGTTGTAAAGTTCTTCTTTCTCAAAGTTAATACAATCAAGTTTATTTTTCTCAATAAGTTGTGTTTAATGGTTTATTTCATAGACTCCTTGATCATTATGATGAACATGATTTATTATATTAGCTATGCAGGTGTTCTTTGATGTGTGCTTGTTTGTGTTTTTAGGTTATTAAAAGGATACTCTTTGAAGCTGTTGGAGCAAGGCTGCCACAAACTAGCATTGGAATTGAGGTAGGGTCTAAAACACCTCCTAATTTGTATTAATGAATCGAAATATGTTTAGAGAAAAGTAGATTTGCTTGTCCTGCTTGTTGCTAGATATCAATTGATACTCGAGAGATCGGTCTTATCCGCAAGAACGATTTATCCGCTTAACAAATTGGCGACTCTACTGGGGACGGGATTTGATTGTTTAATTTTCCTTGATCTTTGATTTGAGAAACTTGATTTTTTGTTTCTGGTTTTTACTTGAAGTGTGTGGGATTGGGTAGTTTGCCAGTTCTGGATTGATTTTTTATTTTTTAGAAATTTTCACGAGGACCGCACGTTCTGCTTAAGTTATAGTGCGGACTTGACTGCATTGTTACTTTATTGCACAGAGCGGTACCACACTTGGTTTCACTGGGGGCCTGCGGACCCTGTCAAAATTTTTGAAAATCTTGAAATCTTTTTGTCTAGTTTAGTTTAGATCTTTTTTGTTACTTGTATCCTCTGCCCAGATCTACATATATCCTGTTAAAAGTCTCTCATAAGCGAGTTCCATTGGTATTGTGTTTTGAATGAATTTCTAGAAGTTTTTGCATGCTTGGTTTGGTCTTCACTCAGTCTTTGTAGTGACTTGAAGCTTAGAAGCCTAAGAGACCTTACATCACCCTGGAATCTTTTGTCTTCTTGATAAGTCTGACTGGTTAGTGAGATCTTCCTTTGGTGAGAAATCAATTTTGTTTCTCTTTGCAAAACTTTGAATGAACTTGGTCTAGTTGTGAATTTCATTTGTTATAAAAAACATAGCTAGATGTTTTTGGTTGGTTTGTCTTGCTGAATGAATTAATCCTTAGTTTGATGAATAACTAAGGGAAAACATCCTCAAAAAACATTTGAAGCTTTTATTTCGATTAGTTTTAAGAAGCTAGATCTCAAGATTATATTTTTCATAGTTTTGCGTGTGTTGTCTAGAAATTTTAGTTTCTCTTTTACAAAATTGTTTTTCTAGTTTTGAGTGTCGTAACGAAAAGGGATTTATTTTGTGAGTATAATTAGTAGCTTCGTTTGAGTGTTTTGAAAAATACAAAAACAAACAAAAAAAATTTCTTTTCGTTTTTATGTTGAAGGAAAGTTTTGTTTTCAAGCATTGCATTCTCATCTCTTCCTTTAGCTAGAGATTCATTAAAAAGGAAAAGAATTGATCATCTTAGGTGCATTTTTTAGTGTTTTGGAGTCGAGTATTCACACCACAAAGTTTCATCTCCATACCTTTTGACTTAAGAAACAACCAATAAAATTAACGCTTAATTAAAATTCATCTAGCAATCTTTTTATTTCTAGGGCTCTTACTCACCAACGTAGCTTAGGCTAGTATTGGAGTAGGGAGTAATTAACTCTCCAAGACTACAAAACCAAACAAGTAGCTTATCTTGTGATAGGATAAATCCAGCTGTTGCATTTATACTCTGGGAAAGCTCCTCTTAGAGGAGAAGCACGAGCTCGTGTCCGAACCAGTGAGGGGATCAATCCTCCCTCATTGGGA
>APFE030335218.1:15890-26089 GCA_000404065.3 Pinus taeda | reverse complement strand
GCATTTATGTGTATTTGTAGTTGGCTAGGCATTGCTTATGCATATTGTCGGTTGCATGTGGCAATGTGTATAATGGAGTAATAGTTGTTTTCGTGCATGGAGTCATAGCATGCATTATTGATATGACCTTGCATTGATGGCTAGACCCTAGCTAGAATTATGTTTATGAGTTGATACTTTTACTTATGTATGTCGATATGTTGTTATGATTATGTTATACATGTGTCATGTTGATTTGGTGACCTTGCATATAAGGTATCCTCCCCAAGCTAAACTAAGGTATGTTGGTTTATTGTGATTTGTTTTATTTGACATATTATGCATTGCAGGAAAAGAAAGATCAAATGGCTAGCAAGGTGGTAGACTACATAGAATCTTCCCATGCATCAAATGAGCAATGTGGTGTCTGGCATAATTCTGATTTGGTTGATACATTAAGAAGCTTGAAGGAAGAGATAAGGAGTTGTAAGGCAGATAGCGATTGGATCATATACACACAAGAGAAGCAAGCAGAGGTCAATTCTATACTTCTTCAGTGTTTGTCAGAACTGTAGCGACAAGGGTCGATTCAGATCATCCATGCACATGAGGATGGGACTAACGGAGCATATGGCAGTAGATATCCTGGTAGACACGGGTCAGATATATCTGACATAGTGAGAGATGTTATGTTGTTGGAAACTTGGACACTCCAGAAAGGAGGGGTGATGAGTACAAGCATTATTCTAGTTCTGGTTCCGATAGACATCATGATCATCATCACTATCATCCTTATAGGAGGAATGATAGGGGATACTTACCGGATAAATTCAAGAAAGAAAAACCACCTACTTTTGATGCAGATGTGAAGAAGCTGGAAGATGCAGGGGCTTGGATACTTGGAATGAACAAATTCTTTGAGTTGCATGATTACATGGATAACATGAAGGTCATAATAGTTATCTTCAGCTTGAAAGGTAAAGCATACATCTGGTGGGAAGATGTTAAGCGGGTTAGATACATAAGGATAGATGACTTGAGTTGGCAAGAATTCAAGATGATTTTCAGGAAAAAGTACTTGTTGGAAAGGTACTACGACAATAAAGCTAAAGAATTCTATGACTTTAAGACGGGATCAATGACAGACAAAGAGTACACGACTAAGTTTCTGGAATTATTTAGGTATGTACCGTATCTCACTGATGAGAAGGATAAAGTTCAGAGATTTGTTTGTGGTTTTCCATTAGTATTTAGAGATCAGATTGAGTATAATGAGCCTTGATCACTTGAGGAAGTTATTCGAGAACTGAAGCATTGTTATGAACGATCAAAGCGTAAGAATGAATCTCAACATGGATGGAAAGGAAAGGAGAAAGGTAAAGGTAAATGGAAGCCTAAGAGGACAAGGCCTCAACATGTAGATGGGAAAGAAAATGTGGCACCGCAAAAGAGATTTAATGTAGCTAGACAGGGACATGGGTCATAGCAGCAACAACATAGAGGTGAGGGCATTGGTCGGTTGGAGTGTTGGACATGTGGTGAGGAACACCTTAGTAGATATCATCCATAGCATCAGAGTGGAAGGCCTAATATATATAGTGCACAGGAGGCACAAACTGTTGGGGATGTTGGTCAGAGTATTCCACGAATCTATGTAGCAATGGACAATGGGTAAGCAGAACACCAGGCATCTATCATTGTGATGGAAAGTAAGATTTGTGATCAACTTATTTCTATTACAACCTTGGATATAATTATAGTTATGTTAGTCATGACTTAGTAGATAAGTGTGGCTTGAATAGGGAGTTGCATGCAAAGTCTTGGTTAGTGCAATTGGCTACAAGTACAAGGAAGCGAGTTCATCATTGGGTAAGAGCTTGCACATTTGATTTAAATGGTATGCCTACATCAACACATTTGAATATGTTACCGTTGGGATCCTACAATATGTTGTTGGGCATGGATTGGTTGTATCTACATAGAACCAAGGTTGACTACTATGACAAATCTATTGAGTGTGTTAATGACAATGAAGAATCGAGAGGCTTTCAAGGTAAGAAGAAATCCACATCAGTTAGGATGGTGATAGCTATGCAAGCAAAGAGTAGCCACAGGAAAGGGTGCAAGCTATTTCAAGGTACACATTTCTAGTGATAAGGGTAAGGAGGTTGAGAATGCATATATGTTGAGTAGATATCCAGTGTTGCAACAGTTTCAGGATTTATTCCTTGAGGACATTACAGTGTTTCCACCTCAGAGGGAGGTAGACTTTTCAATTGAGTTAGTGCCACGGGAAGCTCCAACATCAAAAGCACCTTACAAGATGAGCACACCTGAGTTGGTTGAGTTAAAATTATAGTTGAAGGAAATGTTGGAAAAGGGATACATTAGGTCAAGTGTATCACCTTGGGGTGCATCGATCTTATTCGTGAGGAAGAAAGATGGTACCCTTAGATTATACATTAATTACAAGCAATTGAACAAAGTGACTATTAAGAACAAATATTCTTTTCCAAGGATTGATGACTTGTTCGATCAGTTGAAGGGAGCAACAATGTTCTCAAATATTGACTTGAGATATGGATACGATCAAGTACACATCAAAGAGGAGGACATTTACAAGACTATCTTCAGGACCAGGTATGGGCATTATGAGTTTGTTATTGTTCCATTTGGCTTAACTAATGCTCCAGCTACATTCATATGCTTGATGAATAGTGTGTTGTGTCCATATTTGGATAATTTTATTATTGTGTTCATTGATGATATACTAACATATTCTAAAAATAAGGAAGAACATGTCGAGCACTTAGCAGTAGTATTGAGGTTGTTGTGGGAGCATTAGTTGTATGCTAATCTCTACAAGTGAGATTGACGTACACTACTTGTGACATGTTGTCTCCATGGAAGGCATCACAGTAGACCCAGAGAAGATAAGAAGGGCCATCATGGAGTGCATAGCTCCTAAGAATGTGGATGAGGTGAGATCTTTCATGGGTGTTGCAGGCTATTACAGGAGGTTCATCAGGAACTTTTATCACATATTTCTTATCCCATTACATCATTGCAGAGGAAAGGTAATAGGTTTGAACAGAGGACTGTGAGGTTAGATTTGAGTAGCTTAAGCAATTGTTGACACATGCACTAGTGATATAGATTGTGGATCCAGACAAAGAGTTTTTGGCATGCACATATGCTTGCAAGAGAGGGCTTGGTGGAGTCCTTATGCAGGATAGATAGGTGGTATGTTATGAGTTCCGTAAATTAAACGATCATGAGTCAGAACTACCTGACACATGATCTTGAGTTAGTAGCAATTATACATGCATTGAAGATGTGGAGGCACTATCTTCTTGGTAGGAAATTTGTGCTTTATGAGTGATCACACTAGGTTGAGGTATTTGTTTGACCAACCAAATCTGAACATTAGGCAGACTAGATGGTTGGCCATGATCAGTGAGTTTGATTTCAAGATCAGGTACATCAAGGGTAAAGAGAACAGGGTGGAAGATGCTCTAAGTAGACGGATATAGGTACATCACTCGGAAGTTATGAACTCCTATGGGACAAACTTACAAGATAGGACCTTGCAGGCAGGACAAAATGATATCAGGTGTATGGAGATTGTTCACAGGTTGCAGCAGGGTGATATTACAGGTACAGGTACATGTGGTAGGATAGGTACAAGTGCAGGTGCACGGGGCATGGACTATCATCCTACAACAGATGGATTGGTCAAGTTCCCAGGTAGGATATATGTACTAGATAACGGTGAGCTCAAGAAGGTGATCTTGAGGGAGTTTCATGCGAAACCATATTCAGGTCACTTGGGTTATCAGAAGACACTGAAAGTGGTGAAGAGATATTACTATTGGTCAAATTTGAAGAGGGATGTAGCAGAGTTTATGGCTATATGCTTTGATTGTTAGTGAGTGAAAGTAGAGCGTAAACATCTAGGTGGACAAGCTATAGTTGATTGTGATTCGAGAATGGAAATGGGAGGTCATTTCCATGAACTTCATCACATGGTTGTCAAAGACAATGAAGCATCATGATTCCATCATGGTCAATGTGGATGGGTTAACAAAGGTTTCACACTTCCTTGCGGTGAAGTCTACGTTCTCAGCTAGTGATGTGGTACAGGTGTTCATCCAAGATGTGGTTAGACTACATGGTGTCCTTAATATTATTATGTCAGACAGGAATGCAAAGTTCACGTCCATGTTTTGGAAGGAGTTATTTGCAAGTTTGGGCATAGAGTTGGCCTTCAACACAGCTTTTCATCTGCAGACAGATGGACAAACAGAGAGGGTAATATGATATTGGAGGATATGTTGAGAATGTATGTGATGCATCAACCTCGAAAGTGGGAAGATTATCTCCCTTTGGTAGAGTTTTCATACAACAATGATTATTGAGAATCATTGAGGATGAGTCCTTTTGAGGCATTATAGCTGCCTTTGTAACAATCCCATTAGTTAGAGTGATCCGGTTAGTAAAGTATTGATTGGACCAGATATGATGGCAAACATGGAATAGGAGATGCAGGTGATCAAGAAGAATCTAAAGGTAACACAGGATAGGCAGAAGAGTTATGCAGATAAGAACATGTTTTCCAAGAAGTTCCAGGATGGGAACTATTGTACTTGCGCATCAAACCGAAGAAGAGATCCTTGGGAATCGGCTCATGTGCCAAGATGGCATCACGGTTTTGTGGACCCTTCAGTATCATTTAGAGGATTGGGCCAGTAGCCTATCGAATTGCATTACCTCTGACAATGAAAGTCCATGATGTTTTCCATGTATCTTTGCTTAAGAAGTATGTTAAGGATGTTGATCATGTGATTGATTGGTCTATGTTATATGTGGAAACATATGGAGAATTCTAGTCGGAGCCTCAATGTATGTTGCAAAAAAATATGCTCATGCTCTGGAACTGAGAAATCGAGCAAGTTAAAGAGTAATGGAAGCACTTTGGGCCCGATGAAGCTACATGGGAGATGGCAGATCAGATGCGGGCCATGTATCCTTCCTTTTTTGTTGGTTGATGCAAAGCAGCTTTGATATGGTGGTTTGGTGATTGCTTATGGTGGTTGGTAGCTGCTTTATGTTGGTTTAGTATTTGCTTATGATGGCTTGGTAGTTGCTTCATGGTGGTTTAGTATTTGATTTATGTTGATTTAGTATATGCTTTATGGTGATCAATATATTCTTTATGATGGTTGATATATGCTATATGATGTTTTGATATATGCTTAGATATGATTTTAGTATATGTTTGATATATGTTTTGGTATATGATTTAGCATATGTTTTTGTATCTATATTTATAGTGATGTTTCTATATGTACACCCATGTATGGATGTAAATACCGTAATGAGCTGTCTTATAAAGCTCCACTATGCGGTATGTTGTCATGATGTTTTTCTCTTGAGCAGATCTTTCATTGTAAATACTACATCGAGTTGTGTTATAAAGCTCCATGAATAATATGTCTTCTTTTAGTAGGTTGTTGAGGTATATGTGTGATTGAACACCAAGGACGGTGTCCCCCAAGGGGGAGGGTTCTGTAACAACCCTGGTGAAAATTTCATGTAATAAAATTTAAAAATAATAACCACAGATGAATGGAACACTTATTCCAAGCTGAATGTTGGGAAAGACATCCTAGGGGTGTTCATTTGGTTGTTTATGGCTAAGGAAATTGGCAAAGCCAATGTCTAAGGCTTTGGAAAGGCAAAATGGCATTTTTAGCACAATTATTTATGAAAATGATGGAAATTAGGAAAAAAAGGAGGTGAAAGGTCACATGTTGCATGTGAGGAGGAAAATGAAGAAAACAGAGACCTCATTCATAAAAAGGCTTCTGAGGATCAGTTTGTAACCTTTTGTCAGTTTAGCTTTGGAGCTCTTTCATTATTCTCTCTCTCTCTCTCTCTCTCTCTCATACTCTTGGACACTTAGAGTTTTCTCAAAGCACTTTGGCATTGGGGCAAGAAAGGAAAAGAAGGCAAGAGGAAGAAAATATCAATCAGGGAAAGACATAATCAAGCAGCAACAACATGCTTCATTACAAGTATCGACTTGCATGTGTATTTTCATTGCTAGATTTGGCATGCATGGGATTGCATGTGCTTCTTTTATACCATGGCATGGGTTTTTCTAGGTGTTACAGTATTTTCAGCCTGGCCTTGCCATTTCCTTATAGCTTTGATGAGATGGGTTCTCTCATACAGTTTATGTGGGATGGTTGGATTGGATTTGAATCCAAGTGGGGTGGATCTACGATTTGAAAAACGCATGGTGGTAGTGGTCCCTGAATCAGACTGAGGATACATGAAGCCATTGGACTAGTAGCCCCTGAGCCGGACTATGGGTTACAGTAAATCCAGATTGTGTACCTCAGTGGGCCTAGGAATCCTTGCCGGTGAATGGCAAGATATAAGATAAAGCCAAGAGGTGGATTTTATCTCTGTTGGGCCTAATGATTCCGGGATGGAATGCACAGTAAATCCTGGAGATTATGTCTCGATGTAGGTTCTAGTGATCCCTAGATTAGACTGTGGATGCATGGTAAGTCCTGAGAGACTAGGAGGCACTCAATTTACTCATAGCGTAGGCAGATAACTCTAGTGGCATCCGCTTTGATTGGTGTTTTGAAGTGTTCTATGAGTCCCACATTCATTCTTGGAATATGGCACAGGGGTGATTGGCTTAAGAGAGACTTGGCTCAACCAATCTATGGTCGGGTGGAATGTGGTAGTATCATCACCGGTTGGTTCATTGCATTAATTAATGAGAAAATCATTCCATTGATTTTCATGTGTAAATTTACTGGTGCGTCTATAGATTTTGATGGCTAATATGTCTATTGTATTTTTGTCCCTATTATGTTAGTTAAATGTATATTTTTTGACAACATCTATGTATGGCTCTCAACATGGTTTTACTTGTATTTGAATGGATATTGTATCTATGACCTAATAAGTGATAAGGTAGCAAAAGACATCAGGAAACAATGTTTCATGGTGATTCTCATATAAGTATGAGATCCTTACACTTAATTCTGTTATTTACACTTGTAGGTTACAGGTTGACAATATGTTTGATGAAATTCTTGTCATGGCTAGTAGGGGTCTGGTTAAGGTCTTGATCAACTATTTACTTTTGAGCATTGCTTCCTTGTACTTTACTTGATTTTGAACTTTCATTCCATTCTGGGCAGTGGCCTAGGCTCTGGGCCTGAAAAAGTGGCTTAACTATTGGGGTTGTTGGCACAAAACTGACAAGTTTGGTCCACAGTCGCTAGCAAGTAGGCCTATGAGAGTGACTTTAGGTCTGTGGTCGCTCCCTTGCCCATAACAATAGTGGGACCTAGGGACAAGTTTTCTGAGTGGATGACTTGTCTCTTGAGGGTTTTTTTGATGATTTTGGATGATTGTGTGTGATGTTTTGTCGATTCCACTTCCTTAAGGTTGCTTAGGAGATCAAAGCTAATCATAGTAGCCTCTCATCTCATGTTTACCTCGGTTGGCATGGTTACTTGGGTGGATGTGGGAGGAGGGTGTTACACTTTCCCACTTATGTCTATGTGGAAGGTCTTGCCATTTTATTTCACTTCCCTAAATGTAAGAACACTTCTTTTCCATGTTGTGTCAATGTCGAAGATCGTGACACATCCATTTTATGGCCTTACTTTGACGAGGCATCTCAAGAAAATAATCAAGCATGTGGGATGTATTCATTCTCCACGTGATATTAAATCACTATTTTTAGGTTAAGATGGGCTTTGGTAGAGGGATAAACAATCATGTAAAACTCATGGTTGTCAAAAAAATTATGTTTTTTACAAAAGAGAAAGGATGTGATTATTTACAATTTTTCAATGATTCTCTACTTGTGATAAATTGGATCAGTGGCACACAGTAGTGTAGAAAATTATTACTTGTCCCAATTTGGGAGGAAATAATGAGGATAAAACTTACATTTGATAGTTTTACTTGTTCACATATCTATGGGGAAAGGAACGCTGAAGCGGATTGCCTCTCAAAAGATAGCTTAACAGTCGACCAAAATAAATGGCAAATTTCAGAGACTTAATGTGACATTTTCTTTGAATTCTACCATGGGCCTTACGTAGACAGTTTCAAATTCGGTATCAACCATTCGCAACAAGCATAAATTTATCTCTATTACTCTTCTATTTTTTCAGCTATATATATATATCATATTATATATATATAATATAATATATCGAAACAACATACAAAAATGAATTTTAAAACTTCAACTCTTAGTATTGTAATATTGCATAATATGCTACAAGCCGAAGGCCAAAAAATGATCTTTTTGTCAACTATTTTGTCATTTTTATTTTTGACGTCAGATTGAATACCATAGATTCAACTGAATACACACATTAGCTATGTATATTCAAAACATAATTTTTTTGTTTTGTTTTTTTTGTTTGTCTGTTTTGTTTCTGTTTTGCTTTTGTTTTTTTCTGTTGTTTGTTTGTTTGTTTGTTTGTTTTGTTTTGTTTGTTTGTTTGTTTGTTTGTTTTTTGTTTTTGTTTTGTTTTTTTTTTTGTTTTTGTTTTTTGTTTTTTTTTGTTTGTTTTTGTTTTGTTTTGTTTTTGTTTGTTTTGGTTTTTGTTTTTTTTTTTTGTTTTGTTTTTTGTTTTGTTTTTTTTGTTTTTTTTTTTTAAGGAAAAAAATATCACATGCATCCATCATTCTATATCATTAATGTCATCATCATCATTAAAATCATGGTTATCATCAAATTATCAAAATATTAAATCAATACCCAAACATCTCCAAATCACCAACAATTGTTACCAAAATATCAATACCGTCAAGATCCTTATAGCCATATTTTATTTGAATCAATATAATTTATTATCATTAAGCCAATATCATCCTCAAATCAAGGACATCATCAAGATTATTAATACCACCAAAAGTATCAATATGATCAAATCATTTACATCATCAACATCACTAACATCTCCAAATCATTAATGGTGTTAAGACCATAAATAATCAACATCATCAAAGAAACTCGTTATCATCGTCAATAACACCAACAATATCTAGTACTCAATATCATTAAGAGAAACATCAATATCATTAAATCATTAATAACATTAAAACACCATTGTTATCAAAGCATCAACAACATCAAATCATCAATAACATTTAGAACATCAACATCATTAAGAGCATTAATATTCACAAATCAATATCAAAATCATCAAATTAACATTAGTGTCACTATGCCATCATTATCAACAAATCATGGTCAAATAAGCAAGATCATCAAAATCAAAGATATTATTAATATTAAATCATTATAAATTCATCATAACCCATATCATTGAATGAAAATGAATATAATTATCGTTAATATCATCAGATACCATCTAATCAAATTAGCATTATTAATACAATCAAATTTGTTAGCTTGTCAGCTACAAATCAAATCTAGCTTTATGACATTGACAAGAAATGAACAATGCTAAGGTTCTACTCCTAATACAACTATCATTTCAAGGTGGTCACTCATTTATTTGGGTTGGTTCCACCAAGGTGTACTATAACATCTAAGTAAGGGGAGAGATGGTCAATAAAAATTTACCTAAGGTAACATATCATACATGAGAAACCATACATCTAAGGTTCACACTCGATAGTAATTAGGGTAGAAATAAGGTAACATATCATACATGAGAAACCATACATCTAAGGTTCACACTCGATAGTAATTAGGGTAGAAATAATAGTGATTATGAGAAAGTTTGGTAATGCAATAAATAAATTAGTTAGAGGTAATTTTTATATGTGTGGCAATTAATCTAATTATTGAGGTGCGGAAAAGAGAAGACATTGCTTGATTGAAAATTAGGTAATTATTTTGTTATCCATTACTATTAGGTAATTATTTTCTCTAAACCATGCATTAAGATTCCCAAGCTCAATATTTGTTATACAATATTCAAGATTTGATTAACAACATCTATCATACATGAATTATGAATTTCTTCTTCATTCCATTATAAATATGAATTTATAAAAAGCATAAACACATCATATTATTCGAAATCATAAACACATCATATTATTCAAAGTTTTAAAATACTAAAACTCATTAAAATTTAACTAATATACTTTTATATAAATATATAGATATATTTATAAAAAAACCATTTTCACTTATC
>APFE030335218.1:1472-15678 GCA_000404065.3 Pinus taeda | reverse complement strand
AAATAAAATTAATGAAGTCAAAATTATTGCATGTAAATGGGCATACTACTGTAAGACCTAGTAAGGCATGTGTACCCCATGGTGATTGCCGATAAAGTCTGGGTTAGACCTAGGTGATAGGGGGGATGTCGGGTGAACAATAACCCGGGTAAAAACTTTGAGGGGGGTAAGGACTAAAGTGAGTGGGATTGCCTCACTTAGCAGGTTTGGCTGGAGTTGGTCAAGGAACCCCAAGTAAAGTTTAAGGGGGGAATTGTTAGGTAAACTTGACTCAGGATAGAGTCAAATTTGACCAGGTTAAACAACGATGGTTTTGGGGCACATGGTATTGTGCACCCATAGTATTCTGCCCATGGTATTATATGTAATGGAGCTTATAAAAGGCTGGAAGAACTTCATTGTAATGAAAGACCTGGAGGTGAGCTATGAAGGCTCGCTTGGTCGGATTGCCCAAGGTTTTGGCCAAGGATAAAAAAATTTCATTATGGTTGGGTTTTTCCCTGGATTTGGGTTTTTCCCAGATAAACATGTGTGTTTATGTGTTTATGGTTGTTGTTGGTTATTTCTTATATTTATTCCTCTTAGTAATTGTTTATGTTATGCAGTAAATTTCTTAACATTGGTTCCACCAAGGTGTACTATAACATCTAAGTAAGGGGAGAGATGGTCAATAAAAATTTACCTAAGGTAACATATCATACATGAGAAACCATACATCTAAGGTTCACACTCGATAGTAATTAGGGTAGAAATAATAGTGATTATGAGAAAGTTTGGTAATGCAATAAATAAATTAGTTAGAGGTAATTTTTATATGTGTGGCAATTAATCTAATTATTGAGGTGCGGAAAAGAGAAGACATTGCTTGATTGAAAATTAGGTAATTATTTTGTTATCCATTACTATTAGGTAATTATTTTCTCTAAACCATGCATTAAGATTCCCAAGCTCAATATTTGTTATACAATATTCAAGATTTGATTAACAACATCTATCATACATGAATTATGAATTTCTTCTTCATTCCATTATAAATATGAATTTATAAAAAGCATAAACACATCATATTATTCGAAATCTTATATACAAGGTGAATAGATTTATTACAAATAGTTTAGTAAAATAATAAAACACCATTATTGTAATAGATCTACTACATATACCTTTTATATAATTATAGATATAATTATAAACATTCACTTATCCAATAACTAAGTATGCAATTTATCAACACTAAAAGATATAATAATACATAAATTAAAAAATATCAATCACTTTATTTATTAATAATAGACTATGCTATAATATTGAAAATGGCAATGAAGATTTAATACTTTTATTATATAAAAAAATTATATATTTATTTATATAATAAAATAACAACTTGATATTAATATAATTATATTTACTATTTTAAAATAAACATTAAATTATAGAAATACTTAGATTTACATGATACAGAACTATACTATGGCATTGAAATAGTAATGGAGAGCTAACATGAAAAAATAATGTTTTATGTTAATTTACAATTTATGTTTTAGTCTATTTATATAATTATTGATATTTATGAGAATCATACTATATATATATTTGAATAGAAAATAAACACATAAGTCCTATCATAATTTATTTTTGAAAAAACATATGAATATTGGTTTATGTATTCCAATTCATATAAATCATTTAGTTGTTGCAGTGCTAACATTCAATATTAAGCTAATTATTATATAGATAAATAGTTTAGATTTAGATATTTTTTTATGCAAAAAATAACTATATATTTTTTATTTAATTGTGAATTAAAGTATATAAGAATGATTTAGAAAATGATTTGCCAAAAAGCTTTGAGAACAAAATTAATAGTAAAAATCCCATACCATTAGTACAAGAATACACATCTTGTAACTTGACCACTCTAAGAGTTTAAGAAAAATGTTCTTAAAGGAAGGATAAAAATGCCTAAGCCACTTAGGCTTGAATGTAAGACTTCTAATTCATGCAGATTTGTCCAACTTCATGTTTTAGGGCTTCATTTGAAAGTTTGTTTGTAGTTGAATTAAAATCCAAGTGAATGTGAGTAATCAAGAGATAGTCAAAACATTCATGTAGTTGCCTTATCCTCCACTGCCATGTTTGTAAATGTAATTGTTTAGCATATTCACCTCATTGTACCAATCTATAACAATTTTTGAATCCCCAATATTTGGAGTTTCCATAAACTTATCTTTTTGGTAATGGTGAGGGTCAACCACAAAATCATAAGTTTTTCTCTGTTATTTTAACCCCTCCCCAGGCCTACACTGATGTGGATCGACTCGTGTTCAAAGATATTTAGAGCCAAGTTTTCTCTACTTCTAGTCAACATAAGGCAACTTGTGTTGGTGCACTAAGATGTCTTTTTACAAACAATGTTAATTCCTACATTAATTATCAACTCATGGTAAGTCTTTTTATCTCAAGAGTGTCGACACTCGTTGCAATCACTAATAACTATTTCTTCAACTCACTCCAAATGATTATGAAAGAAATAACTATGGAAGAAATAACTCTTGAAAGAACCCGTAACACATTATGCTACTCTATTTAAATTGTTCCAAAATCAAATGAATTTGAAAGCAAATGCAAAGAATCGTGCTTGGAAATCTTCAAATAGAATTAAAACAACTCACTCAATCAGGAAAGAGAACTATAACAACTGAACAAAAATGATAATCTATAGCAAATCCGAATACAACAAATCTAATTGAATGACAAATCCTAATTTAACAACAAATCTCAATTGAACGAAAAATAATAATTGAATGGAAAATGAGCATATAATGATAAATGATATCTAAACAGTAAATGACTTATGTAAGAAAATCATGGAAATTGATCAATGTTATCTCTAAGATCTATGATAACATAACTCAGAATGGACAACAATCTACTACTGAAACTAACATAACCAATCTAATAAAAGTGTTACTTAGTTATATCACACAGCTAAGTCTGAATCTAAATGAACAACAGTGTGAATCGAAATTGTAAATCTTCACAATAATTGAAATGATATTAACTTAACAGTAACAATCAGTAAAGACAAAATAGAAAATATTATAACACAAGAAAGCATTAGAACTTCTCTTGAATGGGCCCAGAGACGCCAGAAGTCTCTGCTAAGAAATACTCAGAAAATGAGTATGGATCAAACACAGTCTTTCTTCATTAAAATAAGCAACACAGTTACAACATCACTGAGATAAAAATATTGTATGTCTCAAAAGAATAATTAAAAGTTATGAAATTTTGAACTCCGTGCAGTTTTTCCTTTTGGCCTTATATATTACATTTAGTAAATAAATAGATAAAAGCGAATCCTCAGGATCAAGGGATCCTGAGGATTTCGTTATACATAATCTGATTTTGTCATGAAATAGCATCAGTCTACCTGGTCTCTTGCTGCTTTGCCTATCTCAGACATTGTCTTTTTCCTTTTATGGCCTAATGCTTCTCTGTCAATTAAACAACTATTGTTCAATCTGCACTTTTTGCATATAAAGATAGCAAAAAGTCAGTTTCTCGTGCTAGATTTATCTAATTTGTTACCAAGTTCTTTTACTCGGCTTTAACTGTTATTCCCTTTACTTTGATCCATAAACAAAGATAATCATGTGATGATAAATGTTGAATAAAGCTATTTACAAAGAGAAGAGATACCTTTTTCCTGACCCAACATACTCCCCAACTTACCTTATTGCATGTCCTCATGCAATTAAATAGTTGATGTGCAGCTGACTCAGGGAACAGGTAGGATATATCTCCTCCTTATAATTTTTGAAGCCATTTTTCTTCTTTAGTATATCAAAAGCCTAGGTAACATCTTGATCCTTCAAGGTGTAGTCACAACGATTCTTCTCTAGAGGATACCATATGATTGGAGTCCTATACTGACATCCTATCCATTATGGCCGCCATGGTTAAGACCATGTTACTATACTTGTGGAAATGAGAAGAGGAAGATTTAAAGTTCCGGTATCCAAATGGTTCTCGATTTCTAATAGTAATGTTGGAGGCTTCCCACCTTTGTCTGGCTGCAGACAAGGCTTCCTCCTTAATCTCTTGCAAGTACTCCTTTCCATCTTGTATAATATCCATGTGAAATGGCTCTAGTTGGCCCACAACACCATCTCGCTTCATGAATTTCTTATGTTTGACCGAGAGATGCAAGGGTTTGGTTGGTTCCCCTCTCACCCATAGGTCAGTTCCTTCTTCACGTTTCTTAAAAGTATTTTGAGCTTTGGCCCACTTGAGTTGATTGATGGCAAAAGAGAGGAATTCCTGGAGTTGTACATCCCCTATAAAGGGGCTAGGGTTGTTGTCTTTGTCATCTTCCAAAAATAAATTGTGCATATAAATTTCACAGAAGAGGTGTTGTACCTGCTCGTTCTGTTTTCTGAAGCACTTGACAAAATCCAAGGTAGTCTTGATTTCCACATACTTCCCAGCCTTAACAGCTTTGACTTTCAGTATGAGGTATCTCTCCAAGAGGAATAAGGCATAATTTGTAGCAGGGGCTCTGCATGACAGGGTGTCTGAATAAAGAGAGTAGACAGTTTCCAACTGCTCTTTAGCATTTTGTAATTTGTCCCATGCTTTCTCAACCTTTTTCTATTCAACCTTGTACTGAGCAAAGGTCTCATCCTCAGTCACTGTAAGTGCCTCAAACATTTTCTTTAACTCTTGATGTATCCGTAGGGGCACTACCTCCTCCTTGTACTAGGCTAATTCCTACTGAACCTTCAGTAGTTCATTCTACAGTCTTCAAATAAATGCCTCCCTTATGAGGGGAATATAAGCATGTGTCTCTAATCTGAAAATCACTTGTGAGTGACCTCAGTTAATTAATTAATGAATGAAGGTATTACAGACTCATATGCCGGTGTGTGTCTATGTTATCTTAGGCAACAGATCGATAAGATTGAAAAATACACAGACACTGGAAAATGGAAAACAGTAAGAGAAACACAGTAAGTAATTAAAAGAACACAACAAATTAATAAGGACTTAACCCAATCCTCCTAGGCTACATCTCTGGTCCAGCTTTCAATGGTGGCCTTATTTTATTGTGTCTTAAAGCAGAGTCTTTACAATGATGCTTAGTAGGGTGGTTCTTGGATCCCCCAAGACACTAGAGTGCACATACTCTACCTTACCAAGTCTCGACCTCAAATGGTCTTGATGGGATGAGACCAATTTGGTACTCAGTTCTCGACAGATATCCTCACAAGGATTGCTTGAACCTCTCAAGCCTTCTATTTGCTCGATGTTGCCTTAGCTCTGCAGGTCAGATCAACTCTCTCTGTCTGCTTTTGTCTCTTGTGTCTCCTTCTTCACTATTCTCTTCTTTCTGACAGTGCTTCCCTCTCCTCTTCTGTCTCGCCTGTTTTTGTTCTCTATCTGTTCATGGCTTAAAGCCAATACGTCTCATGATTGTTCGTTTCCTCTACCACCCCTTCAGATCGCCTGTTGTTGTTCGCTTGGAGTTCCCTTCTTCTGCATCATCACCACTGTGTAACATCTCACAGGGAAGTGGCCACTTTTCCTCTTGCGAATTGCACCAGCTCTTCCTCAAATGGTTTGGTATTTCGGTTACTCTGTATAATGATTCATCCGCCAACTCAACGGTTAAATCAGACTTCAAACTTTTATATGTCATCGCTTAATTCTCCCTCTAGATCCAGTTTCCCATCGGGCGCAATCTCCGCCATTAGATTTGGGAACTCGAGATCCTACGATTATCGCTCATATCACGCGGTTGACTTACTCGGAAATTAGCTCGTGATGAGAGGCGGTTTTCTCTCTCATCCACTGGACATGCGTCGTTTTTTGTATGGAATCGATGGGTCTCCTAACAATTCCTCTTACCGCCCAAAATGCCTCTGATATTCCTCGGTTTTGGAATGTGGGACCCACCTTTTGCTTTAGCGCTTTTCCCATAGTTGTTTGGCTTTTCCTTGTGACCGAACGCTCGGGGCCTTTCCATTTCGAGGGGTTTCACCCAGTGATATGTGCGCATCAGAAATGACCTCCATTTTCTGATCCGGACTTCCTAACTGCTAGTTTGCGCCCTGCGCGGTCTCCATGGGCCTTGGTCAGCATGCTTTGACCGAGGTCCTTGTCGTTCCTCGCTGGCTACAAACTGCCACTATCCAGAGGTCCTTCCTGATAGGTCATTGTCCACAAGTTTTTGCAGTCTGTCCTAATTTGATACAGTCATAGAACTCTAATAATTTTTCATGGATCCAATTTGGATCACGGCCCTCCGAGTGAAAAATCTTTTGGACCATCAAAAGTTGGTTTTCAAGCATCGAATAAGTGAGGGTGCAGTTGTCTCACTTGTCCAATGTCTATCCACTATTCACTACTCGGCTTTGAATGCTTGAGCCCAATTCTAAGGTACTCAACATCTCCCCTAAGCATCGTCCTCACCTTCCTGTCTAGAACTATGTCTTCCTGTAATTCATTAAGATATTCAGGTAACAGGTCATCAATAGAAGGCAATTGACTCTACTCTTCGGGATCCTCAATTAGTGAAGGTTCAAATAATCTCAAGCAATCTGCATTTATGACTGAGTATTTATGCATGTAAGCTGGTATATCAAGGCGAAAAGCATTCTCACCAATTTTCTCAAGTATCTTGAAAGGTCCACACCTGTTAGGCTTTAGATTTTTACCTTCACCTTGCATTCTGTCTTTGCTGATGTACAGCTAGACTTGGTATCCAACTTGGAAACTATGCTTCATCCGATGCTTGTCATGCCTGGCCTTGTATTTGGCCTACCTCTTTTCTAGCTGTTCTTGTACTGCCTGGTGGATCTCTTGGATTTGTTCAATGAACCTAGTTGCCCTGTCCACATCACTATGTCCCTCAATTGTGGTGTCTTTACCAAAGACAAAATCCAAAGGTGACCTTGGTGTGAAACTAAAACGGGTCTCAAAAGGAGATCTCTGTGTAGAAGAATGTTTGGCTCTGTTGTAAGCATGCTGCACATAAAATAAATGTTCATCCTAAAGCTTAGGATGCTTGCTATAATATCCCCTGAGTAATTGGATCACCGTCCTGTTAACTACTTCGTTCTGGCCATCAATTTGTGGATGAAAAGTTGTGCTTTTATTCAGTTTGGTGTCCATCAGTTCCCATAGACTTGACCAAAACTTCCCCACAAATTGGGTGTCTTGATCAGATACAATAGAAGTGGGTAATCCAAAAAGAACCCATACATGTTGAAAGAACAGTTTTACAGTTTGTTAAGCTATAATCTGTTTATTACAAGGTATCAAAATACACATTTTGCTGAACCTATCCACAACAACATACAAATAATCATGACCTTTCCTAGATTTAGGCAGTCCTCTAACCAAATCCATGGAAACACTTTCCCAAGGGTGAGAAGGAATTGGTAATGGAGTGTACAAGCCTAGTTTTCTGTTGCTGGGCTTGCTTTTAGCACACATAGTACACCCTCTTACATATCTAGAAATTGTCTCATTCATTTTTGGCCAATAACAAAATCTTTGCAGCTGTGCAACTGTTTTACTTACCCCAAAGTGACCTGATATTAGAGAAGTGTGGGCTTCTCGAATTATATTTACTCTTTCAGTTTGTGGAATGCATAGCTTCCCACAATGATATAGGAGTCGGTCCTTTACTTGATAATCCAATTCTTCTACTCGTTTGCCTTGACTTAAAATTGCATATACATCTTTGAAATCTATATCTTGAGCATATTGTTCAATGTAGCTTTCATGTAACACAGAATTATGCTTAAGTATAGTAGATGCATTTATAATGGGTCTAGATAATATATCTGTAACTTTATTGTGTATGCCCTTTTTATATATAATGATTAAATGAAACTATTGTAGAAAACCCATCCATTTATAGTGCCTTGATTGCTACAACTTAGTTTGGGAGTGTAGGTATTGAAGTGGTTGATGATCAGTATGTATTACTGTCTCTTTGCCCATTAAGTAATGTTTCCACATTTTCACACTCTGTACTAATGCATACAATTCTTTATCATATGTAGGATAGTTAACTACTGCATAATTAAATGTCTCAGAATGATAACATATGGGTTTACTGTGCTATGTCAATACTGCTCCCATGGCATAGTCACTGGCATCTATTTGGATCTCAAATGGTCTTTGAAGATCAAGCAGTGCTAGTACAGGTGTTGTACTAATCTTTTCTTTCAAGGTGTCGAAGGCTTTCTACTATTTGCCTCCCCACTGAAACACCTTGTTCAATCCTGTTAAAGCATGTAAGGGAGTTGCAATAAAGGAAAAGTTAGAAATAAACTTTCTCCAATATTGTGATACTCCTAAGAAGCTTCTAGCTTCTGTAGCAGATTTGGGTTTAGGCCAGTTCACAATTACTGCCACTTTAGAGGGATCTATCTTCAATTCACCACCCCCTACTATATGTCCCAAATAATCCAGAGATGTTTTGCCAAATTTACATTTTGAGAATTTAACATAAAGTTTTTCTCTTTTCAAAACATCTAGTGTCTTCTTATCATGCTTTAAATGTTCTTCCCATGTTTTGTTAAATATCAGAATGTCATCCAGATACACAATAACAAAATCATCAAGAAAAGGTCTGAGTACATCATTCATTAATCTCATGAAAGTAGTAGGAGCATTAGTTAAGCCAAGAGGCATAACCAGCCACTCATACAATCCCTGTTTTGTTTTGAAAGCAGTCTTCCATGCATCTTGTTCTACAACTCTGACCTAATGATACCCACTTTGTAAGTCTAGCTTGGAAAAATAAGTAGCTTCTTTCAATTGATATAAAAGATCAACTATGCGAGTAAGGGGATAACGATCTTTGATTGTTATCCTATTCAGTGCTCAGTAATCAATGCACATTCTCCACGAGCCATATTTCTTCCTCATCAAAATGATTGGTGACCCACATGGTGATGTGCTAGGTCTGATGAACCCTTTCTCAAGAAACTCCTACACCTGCTTCTTGATTTTAGTATTCTCTAAAGCGGACAACATTTTATACCTGTGGCTGCAATAGTTGTTTCATCTCCTGAGTCTGACCCCAAGTCTTTCTGAATAGCTGCAGCAATCTTCTTCTTCTTGCCCTCAAACTTCTTAGGTCTTAGCTCCAGATGTAGAAGCCAACAGTGCTCATCATCATGCCCATCCTTCTTACAGTGAGTGCATGAAGACTTGCTCTTCTATGCAGTGTTAGCCTTCCTTGCTTTACATTTCTACTTTCTTTTCTCCTTCTTTTGCTTGCAGTGGGTTGGGATGATCCCCAACTTCTGGACTTCCATTCTTTCCTCTAGCTTCTAGATGAGTAGCTTGTATAGATACCTCATCTATACTAGTAGGATTAAACATGAGGATAATGTGCCTCATGTAGCTGTGTAGACCACCAGTGTACTTTAACAGAGTCTCAGGTGAGTCTAATGAGATTCCTAGAATCAATGCTCTTTTTCTAAATTCTTGGGTGTATCCTTGTACACTTTTCCCTTTCAACTGTCGAAGAGTTTGCCAGCTCATCATGGCTTGCTGCATGTAAGCCAGTGGATAGAACTGCTTTTTGATTGCAGAAAAAAATTCACTCCAGACATAAATGGTCTTACCATGTCTTTTCATGCCAGCTTGGGTCCTGCCTTCCCACCAAACCAAGACAGTGTCTCCAAGGCGCAGGCTTGCCAGCTGAATCCTGCTCTTGTCTGAATCAATACTCTGCATTTTGCAATAAATATCAATTTGTCTAATCCAATTGTCTAGCTTTTCTGCATTCAACTCTCCATCATATATAGGTAAATCAAATTTAACATCTAGTTTAATCAAAGATGCCTTCTTTTTATGTTTAGGGCTATTAGGAGGCGTGATAAAGCTTTCTTCTTTCCCTTTTCCTTTTGAGTGGTCATGAAGGAAAGACTCTTCTTCTCCTTTATCTTGTTTGAATCTTGATGAATCTTCATCCTTGTGTTTTCTAAAGTCCTTATATATTTCCTCTACCATGGAATTTATGGCCATGGAACTGTCTATGAACTGAGGTTCTGGCCCCATAGAACCTTCCTCTGACATTGTCTTCCGAGGATAGACTCTCCCAATTTCAGGATTGGTTTCGACCAACTCTCCTTCTCCTAATTTGAGCTTTGATCTAGTTAGCATTCAATAGCTAAACCCAACACAAGCTTGTCTAACCTTAACAACCTAGAGCTCTGATATCACTTGATTTGAAAATCACTTGTGAGGACCTCAGTTAATTAATTAATGAATGAAGGTATTACAGACTCATGTGCCGGTGTGTGTCTATGTTATCTTAGGCAACGGATCGATAAGATTGCAAAATACACAGACACTAGAAAATGGAAAACAATAAGAGAATCATTGTAAGCAATTACAGGAACACAACAAATTAATAATCCTCCTGGGCTATGTCTCCGGTCTAGCTTTCAGTGGTGGCCTTATTTTATTGTGTCTTAAAGCAGTCTTTACAATGAGGAGCTCAAATTGAGTCTCCTGAACAGATGATGCTTAGGAGTGTGGTTCTTAGATCCCCCAAGGCAATATAGTGCACAAACTCTTCCTTACCAAGTCTCGACCTCAACTGGTCTTGATGGGATGAGTCCAATTTGGTACTCAGTTCTCGACAGATATCCTCATAGGGATTGCTTGAACCTTTCAAGCCTTCTATTTGCTCAATGCTACCTCAGCTCTGCAGGTCAGCTCGGCTCTCTGCATCTACTTCTGTCTCTTCTGTCTCCTTCGTCACTATTCTCATCTTTCTGACAATGCTTCCCTCTCCTCTTCTGTCTCGCCTATTTTTGTTCTCTATCTGTTCATGGCTTAAAGCCAAGACATATCATGACTATTCGTTTCCTCTTCTGCCCCTTCGGATCGCCTGCTGTTGTTCGCTTGGAGTTCCCTACCTCTGTGTCATCACCACTGTGAAATGTCTCACAGGGAAGTGGCCACTTGTCCTCTCATGAACTGCGCCAACTCTTCCTCAAACGGTGCGATATTTCGGTTACTCTGTGTAATGATTCATCCACCAAATCAGCGGTCAAATTAAACTTTAGACTTTTATATGTCGTCGCTTAATTCTCCCTCCAGATCCGGTTTCCCATCGGGCGCAATCTCTGCCATTAGATCTGGGGCCTCCAGATCCTATGGTTATCGCTCATATCATGCGATTGACTTGCTGGGACATTAGCCCGTGCTAAGAGGTGGTTTTATCTCTCGTCCACCGGACACGCTTTGTTTGTTGTATGGAATCGTTGGGTCTCCTAACAATTCCGCTTACCGCCCAAAGCGCCTCCGATATTCCGCTGGTTTTGGATCGCGGGACCCGCCTTTCGCTTTAGCGCTTTTCCCATGGTTTTTTAGCTTTTCCTTGTGACCGAGCACTCGGGGCCTTTCTATTTCGAGGGGTTTTGATCAGAAACAGCCTCCGTTTTTTGATCTGGACTTCCTAACTGCTAGTTTGTGCCCTGCACGGTCTCCATGGGCCTCGGTCAGCGCGCTTTGACTGAGATCCTCGTCGTTCCTTGCTGGCTACAAATTGCCATTGTCCAGAGGTCCTTTCTGATAGCTCATTGTCCACAAGTTTTTGCAGTCCGTTCTGATTTGATACAGTCATAGAACTCTAATAATTTTTCATGGATCCAATTCGGATCAATCTCCTCTATTTCGATTTCTCCATCTTGGGTCTCCATGGGATCGGTCTGAACAACAGCTTCAGCTGCCTCTTGAAACATGCAATGACCAATTTGAATGTCCTCTTCAATATCTCTTTGAGCAGCAACATTCACAGTAGGGTAGTCCGTTTGGGTCTCTTGTGGGAAAACACAGGGGTCTTCAGTCTGCATTTCAACGTCTTCTACAAGACATGGCTTTGTCTGAGTTTCCTTTGGACAGGCCAAAAGATCCTCAGTTTCGGTTTCAACATCCTTTCTAGAACAATGTTTTGTCTGTGTGCCTATGGTTTGTTTTTCTACTTTCAAATTCCTGGCTCTAATGGCTTCTTTTAACCACTGCCTTAACTGCCCAATTATTCACTTTTGTTTTTTATATTTCTTAAGCATTTTTCTGAGCATGTCCTTATAGAACTTCTTTATTCTGGGACTTCCAACCAGTGGTGGCTTAACTGCATTGTCCTCTAGCTCCTGTACAAGTGGTATTGTGTCAACATCAGGGAGGGTTCCAATTGGAACTATATCTCTCGATGGAGCTTCACCTTCTAGCTTCTCTTTGTCATGGATTTCTCTTTCAAGAGATCCCAATACAATGGTGTCTCTTGAAAGATTGTCATTCTATGGGTTTTATTCCAGGTAAGCCCTGTCCTTAGGGGACTTAGAAAGAATAGTATTGCTTGGTTGATTTACATCTCCCAGGGTTTCATCTGCAGGATTCTCTTCAGCTTGGGGTCCACTGGACCAGTACCTGTTGTCTGATTTTCTTCTCTAATGACTTTCTCTTCATGGACCTCGAATTCAAGGGTTTTTTCCACAGAAGGGATTGGTTCCCTATGTTCCTCCATGAAATCAGTAAATTGCAGGTTTTGTTCATGACCAGGGCTATTAATAGAGGCATACTAGGTGGGGGTACAATTCTATTCTTCAACATTCCCAAATTGTTCTCTACCCTGGCTACTTCCTCCTCATAGTCTTACAAAGGGGAATTTTGCAGACTTGAAGGTGGAGTGAGGGATGGTCCAACCTTGTTTATTTGAATTAGGATACATTGTTGGGCTCTAACCCACACAGAGCGCCTACATTTTGCTGGATTCAAGGGCACATAGGATTTCTTTACTTTCAGTGTCCTTCTCAGACCTAACGCTCTTTGACCTTGCTGCTCTATTGTTGTGTTTTCTGGAGGTGGGGTCAAAGTAGGATTTACAATATTGTTCTAGGTTAACTGTTGTTGGGCCAGTCCATGTATGATAAGAAATTTAATTAGTCCATGATGACTGATGACAATGCATGGGTCCTTAGCTTTCCTAACTTGTCGAGCGACATCATGCAATAGAGAATTCAAATAAAATGACAAATTAATTAAAATTTTATGTCTTAGGATGGCTAAAAAATTTAGTTGATGAGGCTTTACCACATCCTTATGAACATCACATGTGATATATCATTTCACAGTGACTTCCAACACCTGCCAAGGTTGTCTTGACGCTGAAGGGTGAATCGCTTTCCCTGTTTGGGCTAACTGCTCATCCGGGTCCTGGAACACTGCAACCGCATTGTGCAGAAGGACGTGCTTTTCTGTCCATTTGGTTCCCTTAGCCAGAAGTCCAATGACTTTGGCTATGACTACTTCAGAAACTATTATCTCCTTTCCTTTGAATGTGGTGCTTCCATTGTGCAAGTTATGCAAGAATTCGAGTGTCATTTCTTCGTGAAATCCCTGCAATTTATTCAGATATTGCAGCAGCGGAGAATGCTAAAGCAATTAATAGAGAAATGACGACGTTTTGAGAATGAATATCATATTTAGTTAATTCATTTGTCCCATCAACCACACTTAATGTCGGATCATGAGTCTGCATGCCATCCATAATGGTTTCCTTGCTTTCCCCCAATCAGAAATACTTGTTAATTATTACGCACTTACAATCATCATGCAGTCCTTACCAAGAAGTTAATTCAAATGATTATCACACAATTATCCATAATTGTCACTCATGTCATTCATATGCAAGCCATCCCCACTCTAATGAGAAAAGGGCGTCCATGTCCTTCAAGAATGTGAAAAGCAAGCGAAAGCATTGACAATTAATAAATGTTGGTAACGAATCCAAAAAAACGACGTGCTAATCGTAAGACAAATAAGCAATACACGTCATCAGATGTGAAATGGTCGAGAAACAAAAATTAACGCAAAGATTTTAATCCATTATGACAAAATATTTTCACCGTAAGCGATATTAATAACAAAGGCATAATCAATGGTATGTATTAATGACTGTCATAAAATGATTGGACAATTAAGATATGATGAATATATAACATAAGTTACCATGTAGGTCGGCTTGTAAGAGTGTTGTTCAAATGGGAAATTCCCTTTGTAAACAAATCCATAGCTGGTAATAGATAGAAATAATTTGGCAGTGTAAGATGATACTCCAATACCACAAGCAAAGTCACTGCTACCAGCAAACATTCATAGCCTCAATAGG
>APFE030335214.1:0-11012 GCA_000404065.3 Pinus taeda | reverse complement strand
CTATTTCTACATTCAAAATTCAAATTAAGACACTTCTAAATCAAGATTTTGCAAAATAAAAAATCACTAATTATAATAAAAAATTTACCTTTGAAACACCACTTTTTTATTTTAATAAAAATACAAATCAACTTTAAATTAATCAATAATAAAATTATACATTTAAAATTATTATATATTGCCATCATAATAACCTCAACCTTAGACATCACTCTCATACTATACTATAAAATGAACCATACTATACTATAAAATGAACCTTTCACACCATTAACGTTAACTCGAGGTCGACATAATACGCTAACATATCACACCCATACTATACTATAGAATGAACCTTTCAAGCAATTAACATTACCTTGAGGTCGACATAATAGACTCTGCATGAAAATTTGATTATTCCCTTGCAATGCCATATGTACACAGCACTGATTAAACACAAAAACAAGCATACAGTATCCTCATAATAGCCTCACACATCATACTCATACTACTATGGTATAGAATAGACCTCTCAAGCAATTAACGTTAACTCGAGG
Source organism: Pinus taeda (assembly GCA_000404065.3). Taxonomy (NCBI): domain Eukaryota; kingdom Viridiplantae; phylum Streptophyta; class Pinopsida; order Pinales; family Pinaceae; genus Pinus; species Pinus taeda. The sequence continues at coordinate 10,473 of APFE030335214.1, read as the reverse complement.
TAGACATAATGGACTTTGCATGAAAATTTGACTATTCCATTGAAATGCCATATGTACACAGCACTGATTTAACATATAAATTATTCAATTCTATAGTGTGTACAATCTTCTTATGCATGAAAGACTCCAACGAGTCAAATCGATGAAACTATCATGTAATGAAACTTAAGTCGTAGTCGTATTTGATTGAATTGTTGCAACTAACCCTCGTTCTTTCAAATTGCACCAGAACGCATATACAGTGTTCTTCAAGGTTATTTATTCTCATTGCTCCATGTAAAATAATATGTTCACAATAATGTAAGGAATGTCATATATAGTAAGATAAATGCCATGGCATGTCTAGTAATTTATATATGTTGCTGCAGGTCAAATAATATATTTACAGCAATGTAATAAATGTCATATAGTGAGATAATGTATTCTTTTCCAACGAAAAGATCATATTTTCAACTGCATATACAATAACAAATTATAAAATATCTTACTGCTAAATTCTATATTTCCAAGGTAAAATCAATTTGTCTCTTCACAGGAACTAAGCTGTACTCAAAATTATATTTCCAATTTTATATGAGAAGATAAAATCAATCATAGAAACTAACTTTCCTCCAAAGACAAAAACCGATCACGGAGAAATTAGGTCATACAACCCCATCAGATTGTTTCACATACTCAATCATTACAAATATTGACTTCCCTCTAATTCTAAGTTTGTGTCCTCGTGATCCAATTCTTGTATTGAAATAAAATTCTATAACCAATCATCAATAATTTGAAATACTGACTCGTGAGTATTTAATGTGTTTTCTTTCGAGCTAATTTAAATCAGTGCAGCATGGTTTATGACTCCTTTTTGGTAGCAGCATTTCCGTTAAATGAGGAGAATATTTTGGATCACCTAAATTTTTTTATTGAAAGAAAGTAATTCCATTATGATTACTGAGTCACACACATTCAAAATTCATTAAAATTGATGATTGAAAATTGAAATTTTAATTTTTTTTATATTTATTTTGTTTATGATAATTTTGTTTGAAATGTCCGCATAGGGTAGCTTAAGTGGCAGTGGCCGTGGATTTGAAGTCTCACCGAACCGGAAGTCTTGGATTCAAATTTTGTGCTACCCTTCCCCGTAGCTGGGTGTGTAATGAACATGAAAATAGGAGAGTCCTACCAAAGCTTACAAAAAAAAGATAATTTTGTTTGAAATAAAGTTTATTTTAAATAGATGGAGAATTTATTATAATTCAGTTATTAAATTAATAGTAAGACAACTAACATAGAAATCACTACTAATCAAAAAAATCATACCACTTTTATTTTACTGATGGTCCATAAAGTGACAAGTTTTCACTCCGGCTAAATGTCTTTAGGCTTGGAAGTTAACCTATTTCTTTATTTTCTTATATCCAAAAAAATACTCTTTACCACAAAACAAAAAAACACTACAATATATTTTTACATATGAAATACGTTTTTATATGTAAAAATATTATGAATCTTCTTTTCCTTTTTCATATTAATATGAACTGAATTAATAAATTAAACACTACAATATATTTTTACATATGAAATACGGTTTTATATGTAAAAATATTATGAATCTTCTTTTCCCTTTTCATATTAATATGAACTGAATTAATAAATTAAAATAAGATCGGTATTTCTTTATGTAAGATATTATATATTCAAATTTATAAGAAAGTAAAACACATATACTTTATAAATTTTAAAATTAAATTGTTGCAGCAAAAAAATCATACACCATACACCAATTTGCTATTGACCATGAAACTTACAGATGCTACACCGTTTTTCTCTCCTCAGAGTGCGTAAGATCCAATGATGGTTAGAGCTCAAGAGAGTTTGAATAGAAAATGAGCGAATGATCAAGCACACCACACCCCATGCAAGATAAATATATCAAATAGAACGCGTATGGCTCAAGCAAATTATCAAACTACTCCTGTGTAAGTTACACTCTTCATACTCGACTATTATTTTTATATTTGGCTGCGGAAATATCCAACAATATCATCTCTATCTCTTTTGTCCCAAGCAAATTATCAAACTACTCCTGTGTAAGTTACACTCTTCATACTCGACTATTATTTTTATATTTGGCTGCGGAAATATCCAACAATATCATCTCTATCTCTTTTGTCCCAGTGGACAACTGCAAGATGTCCATGATTATGATAAGTTGCAGATTTTACAACTTATCAAAAACCTTTTGGGTTTGTAATGAAATGTTCCAGCCTAAGTTCATCAGTCCATGAAATTTTTTTCCTTTCATGAATTTGGAAAACAGAAAACAAAGTTGATGTGTGTTTTTGCATTTTGGTCTTTTGGCTAGTTTAATTACTATTTGTATCGATGATGACACCTTTTTAATGGCAAAACTTGCAGGCAAATCTGCTATTGTTCATGCCCCTAGTTTATCTTACAGAGTTGCACCTTTCTAAATTAATATAGAGCTCTAATTGACTGTGAATTGTATTATCTCATATTCAGTTAAGGTCGGATACGGGTAGATACAGAAAAATTAAGTTTTCAAAGTCCATAGATGTTTTTTAATCCAATTTGATAAAATTGTAGCCTTTCTTTTCTTCTTCCCAATACAATTTTCTGTATGTATAAAGAAGCTAATGGGATGGATGGTTTTGTTGGTGATTTTAATATCCTTTTGGTTGCCGAGGCTTGCAAACTCTGCACCTAATGTGTCCACTTACACAGGGTTGTGAAGTGTATTTTGCAATAGTTATGAAAAATAGTCTCATGGTAAAGCGCAATCACAAATTTATATTAATTTTTTTATTCTTTTGGAAACCATTCACAATACAACATTTACTTTTCTTTTTTAATTTGTAATCCTTTCTACTCAAAGAAGAAAATGAAAAGAGCATTTAGGGTGAATGTAAGAAGTTACTTTCCGACTCATTTTAATCGAAACACTCATTTGTCCATAGTTGAATTACTTTAGCTATTCATACATGCTTCACACTCTTTCATGTTGTACTAATATGTGTTCCTTTATGTAAAACCATTAACCATGTAGTTTTTTTAGACTTAAATACAATTGGGGAACTAAGTGCTTAAGTTGTAAATGAACTTTCTTTGGCTCAAGTGCCATTTTTAGGGAAGGAAAATACTTAGGCCTTAGGTTTTAAATGTAGCTTTTGGGGCTTGATATCCATGAAAAATACCTAGAAACCACAACACATGCTCTTTTAGGGCATCTTTGGCATCAAAGTTCGATATGGATGCCATTACAAGGTTTTGTGCACTTAGGATGGAGCATGGGTCTTTAACCATGGTTGACGACGTAGAAAAAGTAATTCAAAATACTATTACATCTTCTTCAACTTAAAAACCTTAAACATGTTCTTAAAACAACACATAAGTCTTTTGTAGTGGTTCTTTGTTGGCCTTTGAGTGGGATATAGGCACCATTAATAGGTTATGTGCACCTAAAAATGCTTGTCAAGGCATCAACATCATCAAGAATGGGAAATGACCTTAATCCCTAATTGAAATTTCTTAAGCTCAAGCGCCATGAAGAACACCTAAAAACAATTACATGACCCCTCTCAAGAGGGTATTTAGCATCTAAATTGAATATGGGTGTCATTACCAGGTTTTGGTGAGCATGGGTTGTTCTTGTAATCAGGTTGGTTCTCATGACTTGGGTTGTACAAGGAATGAAAGGAGAGGAAGGAAAGAAAATGAAACATAGAGAGAAATACAATAGAGAGCACATTAATATAGTGAAAACTAAACTTCTAGTAATAAATAAAATAGAAGAATATTGTAGAACACAAAGTGGCTAGAATGGTGGTAGATATCTCTAAAGAGAGAGATGGAAGCTACTTAAATTTGCAAAAGATATCATAAGAGGCAGAAAGAATAACATTTTAACATAAATAAAAAACCCTAGAAGATAAAGAGTCTAAAGGTTTGTGTGCCCTAAGGTGGTTAGTTAGTACATCAACTTCTCGAGGGCACTATTTTGTGTACAGTCTCTATTTGGGGCACAAAGTGGCTCATTGGAAAGTACTATTAAATGATTACAACTTTTGACCAAGGGTTAGGGCATGCCATCACAATGCATAGCCCTCCCCCCGCCCTGCCCGCACTCCCAGCCCCTGAATTGCCAAAAAATATCGTTTATAGTCTCAAAACAACCCTAGAAGTTTGAGACCCAAAAAACCATAGGAAAAATTCCAAGAAGATAGAGAACCATTGAGTTAATAGAAGATGTTGGTGGCCATCAATATCCAACTAGATCATTCCTTCTCCTTTAGGAAGAAACAATCTCTATTATGACCAATTCCTTCAGATGGGGAAACTTTCGTTGAATTTGACTCATGTTAAGCCACTAGCCTTGTGAAGAAGCTACCTTACTTTAACAACCTAGTAGAGTTGTTTTTGCTACTAGTAGGTATCTTTTGATTTGATTTCCATGATCTAATCCATTGTAGCATGTTCTATGAAGTAGAATTGAGTTATGTGGGGGGAACTTGCTCACCTCCATCCAAGGTTTCCAACACAAATGGAAAATATGGTCAAAATCGCTCCACATTAAATACTTAGGTGCAAGCCAAGGAAAGGAGAAATAATTAAAAGAATTTTCACCCAAAACCTTTGTGATTGTGTAAGGCCTATATTGGACCGGTCTAAGCTTATTATGGGGGCCCGTGCGACACTCTTTCTATAAATGCAGCCACACCTTATTACCAACCTGACACTGTGTGGAACCTTGTGCCTGATCCATAAATTGTTGTGGATATTCGAATGGATAGTTCCTCATAGAAAATATGATAAAGACTTACTAAAATCCTAACAATCTATACTATGAGGGTTAATTGTCCTTAAAATTACTAGATTTATTAAATTATCGTTTATTCTTATGCATGTAATACATAAAATGCAAAAAATAAAGAATAAATAGAAAAATCACTCGTGATACCACAATAACACAAGATATAATCGAGGAAACCTTTTTGTAAGAGAACCCAGTTGGAAGGTGAGGTTTCTTTGCTCTCTTTTTCATTAAATAGAAATGGTTAAAATACAAAAGAGTGAGACTTGTGGATCATGGGATGTTACAAAACATAAAATTATCCATTCTTAGCTATTCTTCTCTACCATGTAACAAAATGCACTAGAATAGAATCAAGCCCCTTTTCCTCCAAGTGGCCCAGCTATAACATAGCCTAATATCCAACTAGGGGTTAAATTTGAGTCATTCAACCCTCAATATGAGTTACAACTTGACCCTTATAGAGTCTTCTACATAGGGCCCATGTGACTATCCCATTTTCCATGAGTAAATTGGATGACATGAAATCCTCTCAAATCATGGTGGACAAAATAGGAAGGTTGACTTATGGGTGGCATAGATTTTGCAAACAGACTTCATTTGACGTATTTCTTGAATCATCAAAAAGGTATGTAAGTGTAGAAAAATGTTAGGGGGTCTAGAATACATGATTTTTTTTTACACAAAAAACTTCATTAGTTGTCTCAAATTTTCTCCAAAATGCTTTAAACCCCAATTCACCAAACTAGGACCTTCCAGTAAAAATGGTCCTGTGAGTTGATTTCTACAATTTTTCCACTCCAAAAGCATCAATATGGATGGAAAATAATATAATGATCCAATCCAAAATTTAACTCCCAATTTTTGGGGGAATTTTCTCCCAAAAAATTTTATTGAATGAGGTGAGGAAAATATTCCTCTATCCTCTCCTTGGACTACCATTTAACCTTACTTGAATTTTTTCATTTCAACCCAATTTGTCAAAGGTCATACTTCCCTTGTATTGTAGTTCTAGATCTCTTATACAAAATTATATCCTCTATCAACTCTCCCTAAGAAACTAGTGCTAAATCCTCTATGGAAGATAATACCTACTCTTATTCTTGATCCAACAAGGAAGGTTCACAGAGTTTTAGATTTTTCACATTCACTATTGATTAAATGTGCTTGTATGGGGTTATATTGAGTTTATGGAAATTTTCTCACACCATTTCTAGTATCTCGAAATGATTATATCATGAAGCCTCGATTTTCTTAATAGACCTTGTATCCTCTCCTTATTCAATTGTAACCATACTTTGTCTCCTACTCTAAATGATTTCTCTATTATGTGTTCATCATGTTTGGCCTTCTACTTTTCTTGTGACTTTTACAACATCTCTTCTACCTTTAGATGGATCTACTTGATCTTCTCAACATTTTTTCTTCCCTTAAAGAATCTCTTGAAATATCCTCCCCCACCCTCCTTGTTGTCCATATGCAATATCTAAAGGTGAATATGGAAAATATGCAAAACATGCTTCAAATTGGGACTTACCAGTAGAAGTTTAGAACTCTCTATTATAAGGGTGTTGTATATATACCACATTTTCATCCAAAGTATTTGGACTCTTTTGATTGTAACCCCTCAAAATTTGCACCAAAGTCCTTCTAACTACTTATTTTTTCTCACCTGTCTATGGATGGAATGTTGTACACCTCTTAAATTTTGTGTCCATCTTCTCACAGAATGTAGTCCAAAATGCACTGATAAATATTGTGTCCCTATTTGAAGCAATACTCCTTGGATTCCAAAGAGCACCCAGATTGTTACGAAACTAGCTCACAAAAAAATAGAAAAGATAGATGAACGCCTTATAATTCAGCCTCTTCAAGGGGGCAACCTTCTTTACATTATACAAATGAATGATTCTTTGATGATTCAAATGACAAAACCTACTTTCTATATATAAGAGTCTAAGGAGTCACAACATAACCCAGCCGACCTAACAATAACAATATAAAGGCACAAAAATAACAATAGAGGGATTCTTTGGGGCACAGTAATAACAATATGGGGACAATAGGGGCAAAACAATATTAATAAGGGATAAAAATACAATAGTAATGGGGTAATCACTAGTATTATAGGGACCTAACATGCCCCTCTCCTTCAAAAAGGTGTTTCCCTCAACGCTTGAGTAGTTCTGGATGCTTCTTTATGAAATTCTCATCCTCCCATGCGGAATCTTCAGTGGATAAGTTCTTCCACTTGATGAGATACTCCGAAATTGACCGATTTCATAGCTGTCAAGTTCTTGTTTTTGTGACTACTTCCGGTTCCAATATATTTTTTCCTTCCTCGTCAAGTTCTAGCAATATTGTTTGAACTGGGAGCTTGTCACCTATAACCTTCTTTAAACATGAAACATGGAAAACTCGGTGCACTCGAGAAGCTGCACGAAGCTCCAATTGGTATGCCATAGTACCAATCTTTTGCAACACCTTGTACGTACCATAATACTTTGGTGATAATTTATTATCCTTCTTAGCTTACTTGAGGGACATTTGTTTATATGGTTGTAGCCATAGGAATACCCAATCACCTACATGAAAACTTCTTTCGCTGTGATGTTGATTTTCCTGTTGTTTCATTATAGTCTGCGCCAACATGAGGTTAAACTTTAAGGGCTGGAGGACTTGTTGTTGATGCTCGATGTGATGTTCCACTGCTTGAACCTTAAAATTTTCTCTTAAATATGATGTGAGGGATGGTGGCTGATATCCATACAGTGCCATAAATGGGGTCATTTTTGTTGTTGTATGGAAGGAAGTGTTATACCACCATTCACCCAGAGGCAACCATTTGACCCATTGTGTCTGTTTATCAGATAAAAAGCAATGAAGATATCCTTCCAAACATTTGTTTACTATCTCAGTTTTCCCATCAGATTAAGGATGATAAGAGGAGCTATGAGCTAACTGAGTACCAAGACAAGAAAATAATTATGTCCAAAAATTTCCAGTGAAAATGGGATCTCTGTCACTTACAATAATCTTTGGTTTTCCATGTAGCTTTTGAATTGTTTCCATAAATGCAGTAGAAACTGTATTGGCTTTAAATGGATGTGATAATGCACAAAAGTGTGCATACTTGGCAAGTCTGTCAACTACCACCATGATGACACTATTTCCCTCAGACTTGGGTAAACCTGTGATAAAATCCATTGAAACCTCCTCCCAACGTTGGATTGGAATGGATAAAGGTTGTAATAGACCCAGGGTCTTAATTGTTTCAACTTTATTTTGTTGGCAAACCAAAACTTCTGCCACAAACTTTTGAATATCCGATTTAAGGCCATCCCAAAAAAAATCCTTCTTAACACTATGGTAAGTTTTAAAAATCATGAGTGCCATCCTAAGGGAGAAGTGTGCAATTCCATAAGAATATTTTGTTTGAGTTGGGAATTCTTACAGAGGTATAAGCGATCTTTGTACCATAACGAATCAGTTTTCCAGCTAAATGTATCAGATGCACTAGAATCTTGTTGTAACTTTTGAATAAGTGCCCACACTTCTTCATCACTCTTCCATTCCTCCCTTGCTTCGTTTATCCAATCTGTTGGATAATAGAAATGGCGGACAACAATGCTTCCATATCCTCATCCTTTCTTGAGAGTGCATCTGCCACCACATTTTGCTTCCCTTTTTTGTAGATGATTTCAAAGTCATAACCCAACATCTTTGTGACCCACTTTTGTTGTTCTTCAGATGATAATCTTTGTTCTAAAAAGTATTTAAGGCTATCATGATCCGTTTTTACCTTGAAGTGTCTTCCCATTAGGTAGGGTCGCCATTTCTTAAGTGCATGGAGTATTGCCAACATTTCCTTCTCATAAATAGCTTTGTGTAAAAACTTTCCCTTGATTGGACGACTTTCAAAAGCAATGGGTCTTTCATCTTGCATAAAACAGCACCAATTCCATTTCCTGAAGCATCACATTCCAAAATAAAGGTTTTTGTGAAGTTCAATGTAGCTAAGACTGGTGCTTGGCACATTGCCTCTTTAAGATGTTCGAAGGCCTTTGTTTCTTCTAGAGTCCATGAAAATGAATCTTTCTTCAATAATGTTGTTAGATGTGCTGCTATTCTCCCATAATTCTTAACAAACTCGCGATAATACCCTGTCAACCTGAGAAATGCTCGCAGATGCTTTATGAATGTGGGGATTTTCCATTCCTTAATGGCTTTAATTTTGCTAGGGTCTACCTTAACACCTTCATGAGATACAATATGACCTAGATATTCCACCTCTTGTACTCCAAAGAAACATTTGGATCTTTTTGCATATAATTGTTTCTCCTCCCATAGTTGTAGCACCCTATCAACATGTTCAACATGTTCCTTCCAAGACTTGTTGTAGATTAGTATATCATCAAAAAATACTAACACAAATTTTTTAAGGGAGGGTTTGAAAAGGGAATTCATCAAACCTTGAAATGTAGAAGGTGCATTGATAAGGCCAAAAGGCATGACCAAAAATTCATAATGAACCTCATGATTTCTAAATGCTATTTTCAGAATGTCTTCAGTCTTCATTCTGATTTGATGATATCTTGAACGAAGATCCAACTTGGTGAAGTAAAGGGATCCATGCAATTCATCTAGTAATTCATCAATGACGGGAATGGGAAACTTATCTTTAATAGTGAGCTTGTTGAGCTCCCTATAATCCGGATACATGCACCATGATCCATCCTTCTTGTGCACCAATACTACTGGAGCAGAGAAAGAACTTTGACTTGGTTGAATTATACCAGCGTCTAGCATTTCTACAACCATACGTTCAATTTCACTCTTTTGGAAATAGGGATATCTGTATGGCCTGATGTTTGGAGGAACACTTCCTGGAATCAGATGAATAGCATGATCATGATCACGCATAGGTGGGAGACCTTTGGGAGTCTCAAATACCTTGGAATGATTGTCTAGGACTTTTTGGAGATCAGGAGAAATAGATGATTTCGATGTGGAAACATCTAGCGAACATAATTGTGCAATTACATCTCTTTGTTCCTTTTTTAGAAGCTTTATCATACCGTTAGAGCTTATTATCTTTCCCGGTTTCCCTACAATACCCCTTAATTCAACTTCCTTTCCTTCCACAGAAATTTCATGAAAATTTCTTGAAAATTAAAAGCTATTGTACCCAAGGATTGTAGCCATTGGACTCCTAGTACAACATCAGCACCTCTCATTGAAATGGAAAGCATTGAGCTAGTCAATACATATTCTCCCATGGATAGCTTGATATTATGGCACTTTCCAGAGCAATTTATTGTTCATCCATTTACAACCATCATTTGACACTCTGGTGTTGGATATAGGAAGCAATTCAATTCTTTTGCTACCTTACAATAAATAAAATTGTAGGTACTTCCTGACTCAATCAACACTATTACCTTTTTCTTCTTGATTTGTCCTTCTATCTTGATGGTTTGAGGAGTGGTAATTCCCGCCAATGCATTACAAGATATGGTCGGACTCATTTCTTTTAGGCTTTTTTCTTGGAGTATATCCTCTTCTTTTGACCTGTCTTGCTCCTTTTCTTCTTCCTCTTCACAATCTATGTAGAATAATTTCTTCTCAACACACTTATGACCTTTAGT